>CACVCL010021359.1:0-63212 GCA_902729485.2 Mus minutoides
ATAACAGAGTCCAATTGTTGCTGCTCATATATGCATGAGTGTGTGGTTTCATCCATTGGAGCATAGGTAACCTACTAGTGGTCACCCTCCAGAGAAAAGTGACCTTCCCTCCTCCAGCCAATAGGGACATAGGGGTGCAGACATAGGAGCCTTTTCTACTCCATATTAGAATTTTTAGCTAATTTGAGCTATGCATGTCTTGTGCATGCTGTGAGTTGTGTTGTTCACGATTACACATGGATATATTTGTATGTTTTCATAATATGTTTTCATGTAGATACATGAGTGGGATGATTGAGCTTAAGGTAGATAATTTTATAGTTAACTTTCCTACAGTCTTCAAGCAGTCACTACATTTTGTAACTGCCAATGGCAATATATGACAATTTTAGTTTCTCTACAGCTAAACTTGATGATCATTTTTATTTTAGCCATCCTTATGGATGTGAAATGATTCGACACTATGGTTTAAGTTTTTCTGGTGACTAATGACATTGAGTGCCCTTTCTGTGGCTATTGCATATACTTCTCTTCATTTTTAATGGGCTTTTCCAACTTTTTAATTTTTGGTTGAGAGTCCTATTGCATATGTTCTCTTGTAACTCCTAAAGATATGGATCCATTGGCTGACACGTGCATTGCGACTATTCCCTTACAGTCTCTAATTTGGCTACACATTATTACGTGTACTATTGATGAATATAATTTTAGTTTTCTTTTCTAGTTACTTGTTTTTGTCTGGTATATGATATATTCTCCCACATTTTATTCTAGAAGTTTTTTTTTTAATCATGTTTAATCTAAAATCAGGTTTATAATCTACTTAGGCTATCTTATATGTTAATTAGGAGTCAAGATTTGGTTTTGACTACCAAGATAAAGACTTTACTCACTAAGATGAATAATATTTTTTTGGATTTTAACTATTTTTACTATTTCTAAATGTTGTTGGTACTTAAAAAAATCAATTAAATTTTATGTTGTGTGTTAAGTTATAGTTGATTTTGCTTTTATCATCATCATCTTTATCATCATATCATCATTTACATTCTGATATCATTTTCCCCTCCCTCCTCTCCTACCAGTCCCTCCACCACAACTCTCTTTGGTCCCCAACATCCACTCCTCTGTTTCTCTTCTGAAAAGGGCAGGCTTCCCCATTGATATCACCCAAATATGTCATATCGAGTTGCCGAAAGACTGGGCACCTCCCTTTGAATTAAGGCTGGACAGGGCATCCAAGTAGGAGGAAATGGTCCCAAAGGCAGCAGAAGAATAAGAGACAGCCCATGCTCCCACTGTTAGGATTCCCCCAAGAACACTGAGCTGCACAACTGTAACATATGTGCAGAGGGCCTAGGTTTTGCTTGTATAAACAGTGTTTTCCACAGGGCTCTCTGATGTCAACCGAGGATAATGACAGTTCACCTTTGCTTTTGTAAACTTCATGTCGTTTCTTCTTTTTCTTCTAATTGTGACTCTGGTAGAAATCATATGATGATGTGGCAACTCTAAAAAAATCTCTGCCTTGTTTTCTACCTTTGGGAGAAATAATTTATTGTGTCAACATTAATGGGAGCATGAACTTTTGTTTATGGATGACTTTACTCCTGGCTTGTTGAGAATTTTTTTAATTGGATATTTTCTTTACATTTCAAATTTTTCCCTTTCCAGGTCTCTCCTTCAGGAACCCCCTATCCCATCACCGCATCCCTGCCTCTATGAGGGTGCTTCCCCACCCACCCACTCACCCACCCATTCCTGTCTTTTCTTCCTGGCATTCCCCTATACTGAGGCATCAAACACCCTCGGGCCCAAGGGACTCTCCTCCAACTTATGTCCAACAAGGCCATCCTCTGCCACATATGCGGCCAGAGCCATGTCCCCCGTGCATATTCTTTGGGTGGTGGTCTAGTAACAGCTTTCTCAACTATTTTTGTCTGTATGCGGTAAGCATATAATTTCCCCTATATTCTTCATGTCATAGAAAAATATATCTTTCACGATTTCTTTGTTTTCAGGTGCTAGGTTTTGAATGCAAGGTCTTGGGCTTATTGGTCAAGAGTTCTTTTATTGAACGGCATCTCCATCACATATATTACATCCTTAAGAAAATCCATGATAATATAACTTTGCACTTATGTAATAGTGATTGTTCCAAAAAAATAATTTGTTATTTTATTTATTTCTGTAGTGCTGAATGCAGATGAGACCCTGGATAAAGTATCCATGGTAGATAGATGCTTTGGGATCAAAGATATAAGGGTACCAAAAATGAAGAATAATTTAGAGAGATTGAATAGTGTTTGGGAACTATATTAAGAGAGATAAGGATAGACTTTAACAGAGGGGGACTCTGGTTAGATTAGGTGACATGTAAACCTAAAGGATATTCTACTAGACTTTGTGTGTTCTCAGCAAGCTAACAACGAGTTGTTTAATAATTATCTTAAATGTCATCTCCTTCTGCCATTATTAAATAGAATCCTGAACCAAGATTATATAAAACTCTTGCCAAGTCTAGAATAATATTTTCCTTGGCACTGTAGGGTTATAGAATGCATATGTTCAATCTTAAAATTAAAAGGAGTGGGTATGTAAAAAGTCAAGTCATATAATTGGGGGAAAAACAGAATATTTCAATGAATCACAACAAAAAGATCAAAAGAACAAAAGGTCTTCAAAAGAGCAGTCTCCAAATATTTATTATTGAATATTAAACCATTTCTATTATATAGAGAGCATATATTTCATTTATTTATCATAAAAAATGCTATGAGAAAATGATAAGTTTTCTTTATTTTAATAATTGGGCCTAAGTCTTAGAGAAGTTGAATAATTTTCTCAATGTGACACAGCCACTAACTGGAAGAACTCTGAATCCCCAATGTCAATAATCCTTCTATTAATGTTAATTAGCTCATCAGGGAGAAAATGATCAAGGTTGTGCATTCATATTCCAGAGGGTTAAAGTTTGAGAGGAGAATAATGGACTGGAAAAAAGAAAGATGAGCGGAAACATGGATGCCCAAAGTTTATAGCCCAAAGGAGGGAAACATCGAGATCGCGTCCTTTGTTTGAAGTCTTAAAACAAAAGCTGGGCTAGAAGTGATGGTTGCCAGTCAACATTAACCTAATAATCATAGGTAAATTTTGGAAAGAAAAAGTGGAAAAAAAGAAGTCAGTTGGACCTACCAATCCACCAACAATTCTCCACAAATTAGGATTTCCTAAGGAGCTTTTCTAAAAAATAGTTAAGCTCCATCCAAAACCAATTAAATCCATCTAAAGGCTAGTGCACAAGGTCCTGGCCTTACAGTGTGGTACAGACTGATAAACCCTTTAAATGAAAAATAGAACTCAAAAGTTCAGTGACTACATTGAGCCTAGGGAACTCTACTGCTTAGCAGTAGGCATGTGTAAGTAACTGACTCAGACCTGTGACCTGCTGCCACATCCTGGTCTCTTAAGAGAGGATCATAGTGTACATCACTGTTTGGAAATAGATGAAGATTAAAAATTCTAGCTATGGTTTCTAGTGGGTGATTTATGCTATTCAAAATATTCAGAAGTTGTTCATTCAAACCATTGCAAGTTGGAAACTCTCTGTGTGTATGTTTAACCCAGTTTTCCAAGGTAGGTTATATAGAGAAAACTCATGGAGGACCACTCAAAATTTTGCCTGTTGGTACCTTTATCTTATACTTTCATTGCTGAATTCCGGGATTTTCTAAATTGGCATAGAAAATGATTAGCTTCGGGTTCCTATATTAGTTTTACTGTTCACTGAGTTGTCATGTTAGTTCTTGTGACTGTAGTGGCAAAGGTAATTGGAAACTTTACAATTTATCCAGAGCAATCAACCAGTTACCTAATGGGAGAGATGGAGGGTGTGTTCCATCACACACCCTCTGCACAACCTCTCTGACCTTCTGTTTATTGTTCCACAATGTGAGGGCCAGGGAAGTAGCTATCAATAATATATTGGCTGTAAACATTACAAGGTCAGATTTTAGAGTATATCTGAGAGCCTTTCTGAGTTCTCTTGATCATCTAAATCCACCAAAGAGGACATTGACGAGGAATGGTCATGATGTCTAGCATTTTATTTCTTAGCAACATCAGCATATGAAAACCTCATAAAGTGTGAGCCCCAGAAACTGGGAGTTTGAGTAAAACCAAAGGGTAACTATTTGTTATTTATACTTCCTCAGATTAAAAACATGCATTTTAATAAATTATGTTCTTAAGTTACTATGATCCAGATTCCCATGGATTTCACCATGGCATTAACATTGAGTTTTTCTCCTATTCACTGTTCTTCTTTCTATGTGTATAAAGATGTCACTGGATGGCTTTTTTTTCATGCCTTTACCCTAGAATACCTCTCTAGGTTGTCTGCATAGATGACAGAGTTTTCTAGGGAATTTTTCCTTGAAAAAGGTAAAATGTCTAGAAAGTAGGGTTGTCATTATTTCTTTAATGTCACAGGTGGCAGACTATAATTTGAAATTTAATTCCATCTCTCCCATTAGGTAACTTGTTGATTGCTCTGGATAAATTGTAAAGTTTCCAATTACCTTTGCCACTACAGTCACAAGAACTAACATGACAATTCAGTGAACAGTAAACCTAACATAGGAACCCGAAGCTAATCATTTTCTATGTCAATTTAGAAAATCCCAGAATTCAACAATGAAAGTATCCCAGTATACACTATTCTTGATTTATTCATTTCCTAAGCATATTTGAATACTGACCATATGCTGGGCAGATTAAGTAATGATTTTTAATGTGACAATGACTAAAATATAGATTGCACCCTAAGAAACCCTTTAATGAATTGAGAGCATATGCACTAAGGGGGCTTTTTTGAATTTTATTAATGGAATACATTGCTCAAGCTCCCAGGAGTCATCCTCAGAGCCCCTTTCTTCTCCATCCTATATGTACTTTCACCTCAGGTCCAACCTGAAAAGCTATAGAGTGCTCTGAGTTTATATATATAGCCCTCACCACCTCGCTGAACTCCAGCCTCCTGTTCTAAAGGCACCACTAAATACTAGTGGGCTGCCCAACAAGCTTTTAACAAAAACAGTGTTAAGCTTCATATTTGTTGCACCCCATCTGAAAAACTTCCCCGCCATCTGTAATTCATTTCTTCCTCTACATCCATATTCAGTCCAACAGAAAACTGTCTAGGAAGTCAGCTTCCAGCATGGGCTTCAGCTTTCTTGGTCATCTGTAACACTTTCAAAGTCTGTAATGTCATAACTACTTTCCTTTAGTACAACAGTGATTCGCTTTTTTCCCCATGGCTACAAAGTTTTTTAGAAGCTATATAAGTATGTATAACCTCTAGTGGCTAATGGAACATTCACCTGTGCATGTACATTTTATACATAGCCCAGTATTGATTTTAATATACTAAATATCAACTTAATATTGTCCTCATGAACAAAAATGCCATAGTATCCTTATGAATTCTTTTTCATTGAATATTTTATTTATTTACATTTCAAATGTTATCCCTTTCCTGATTCCCCACTCCCAGAAACTCCCTATCCCATTCCCCTCCTCCTGCTTCTATGAGGGTTTCTCCCCCACCCCCACCCACTCCGGCTTCCCTGCTCTCACATTCCCCTACACTGGGGCATTGAGCCTTCACAGGACCAAGGGCTTCTTTTCCCATTAATGCCTGACAAGGGCATCCTCTGCTACATATATGACTGGAGCCCTGGGTACCTCCTTGTATACTCCTTGGTTGGTGGTTTAGACCCTAGGAGCTCTGGTTGGTTGATATTGTTGTTCTTCCTATGAGGTTGCATACCCCTTCAGCTCCTTCAGTCCTTTCTCTAACTCCTCCACTGGGGACCCTGTGGTCAGTTCAATAGTTGACTGTGAACATCCACCTCCATATATGCCAGGCTCTGGCAGAGCCTCTCAAGGGACAGCTATATCAGACTTCTGTCAGCATGTACTTCTTGGCATCCACAATAGTGTCTGCATTTGGTGATTGTATATGGGATAGATTCCCCAGGTGGGACAGTCTCTGGATGGTCTTTCCTTCCATCTCTGCTCCATACTTTGTCTACATATTTGCTCCCATGAGTATTTTGTTACCCCTTCTAAGAAGGATCGAAACACCCACACTTTGCTTTTCCTTTCTCTTGAGCTTCATGTGGTCTGTGAATTGTATCTTGGGTACTCAGCTATTAAAACAAAGGATTCATGAAATTCTTCGGCAAATGGATGGAACTAGAAAATATTATCCTGAATGATGTAATCCAGTCACAAAAGAACACACATGGTATGCACTCACTGATAAGTGGATATTAGCCCAAAAGCTTGGAATATCCTTATGAATCTTTACGGATGAGAAGGTAGCTTGAAACCAAATAGTTTCAAAGTCAACCCCTTCTTTATTCATTTTTACAGCTTTTTTATTGCATATACTCATTGTATACTAGTGATACCTTTAATAAGCATATTTTAATTCATGTATATTCTCTAATTCAGCATCAACATGCTATTTAAGTATACTTTTTAAGCAAGACCCTTCTTATTCTCTTTCCTGTGTTACTTTGCTGTGTTACTTTGGTGGCTGATAGGCCATTAACATCTTTTATCTGGGAACTTTGGAAAATCTTTTCTATCTTATTTGTGGGGCATTAATCACTGTGTTCTTTGTGCCTTTTCACAAGTCAACAGGCAGTCATGTAAATCCGGTCACATTCACCCGATCGATCTTCCATTTCAAAGCAAAGGTATATAACAGCACGGGTAATTTCATTCTCTCCGTAATGTCTTACTTAGGCTGTCAGCACCCACGCTCCTCAGCTCATTTCAGTCCTGCCCTGCTGTCTTTCATGAATTGCCAAGTAGCTCCTACTTTAGGGTTTTGCTATTAGTTGTTGATTGTATGGAATATCTATATGGACGCAGACATGGTTTATTGTTATCCTTCCTTCAGCTCATTACCCAAGTGCTACTTTATAAACGATGCTTTCCCTCTTGACTATAAGGTAGCTATACTTCATTCTCTGTCTCCTGTATACTATAGCATTTTTAATGCCTCATAGCATTTTGCTTTTGAACAAGCATGGTATTTTTTGTCACATATCTTTCCAACTCCAGTGGGTGTTCCATGAGAATTGGAAACTGTGTCCTTAATTTTAAAAGAAAAATGAAACCCTCAACCTCAACTTGTAGACTGATACATAGTTTTTGTTAGGTATTATTTGGGGTATTTAGGTGAGCATAGGTGAGGGCTCTATCAGAGAAATATCAGAGAGAACTATAGACTGAGACAGTGCTCAAATTGGATTTTAGATTTAAGGAAGAGTTAAAGGTGAATTAGTGTATGAGTGTGTATGTGTGTGTCCCACAAAGGAAAGATAGGAAGAGCAAAGTATTTGAAGTCCTTTGACTTAAAGCAGTGTATAATTTACCATCAGAGCTTTTAATAAATTAAGCTCCTATTAAATCAGGAGTCTGCCCTCTTCCTTTTTATTTATTTGTTTGCTTGCTTGTTTTTTCATTTGTTTTTAAGACAGGCTTTCTCTGTGAAGCCCTGGCTGTCCTGGAACTTACTGTAGATCAATCAGGCTGGCCTTGTACTCATAGAGATCTGCCTGCCTCTGCCTCCCTAGTGCTGGGATTAAAGGTGTGTAGCACCACTGCCTGGCTTATCCTCCTCTTGATCAAACACCCTATTATTTAGCACTATTTATTCTATGAGAAATGCTCTTAGTAGAAAGAGGTCTTCATGGTCAACTATATGGGAGATGTGTGTATGGTTAAAGTTTCTCACCAAAGGAGGTTTTTTCATACTCTTCACCACCATTGACTGTGGAAACTCATTGATATACTTCACAAGTAGTGATCCACAAGACTCAACTCAAGAAATATGATCTAAGGACTTTCATATGCATATGTAGTACCAATCTTAACAAATTTATTCTGGTTTGATTTTTTTCTTTTATTCACCTTACATACTTTCACACTCTTGAGAAAGGGAGCACTCAGACTCAGAAACAACTATATCCTTTTATTAGTATGTTACAGAGGGCTATGCATGCAGCCTATACTTCAATCCTTGGAACAACCATGTAATATAGATGCATCCATTATGATTCCAATATTATATATAAAAAGGGGCACAAATGTATATTGTATTTTTAAAGGTTTGTTTACTTTATTTATTTATTTATTTATTTATTTATTTATTTATTATACCTGAGTACTCTCCTTGTATACCTGCATGCCAGAAGAGGGCATCAGATCACACTATAGATCATTATGAGCCACCATGTGGTTACTAGGGATTGAACTCAGGACCTCTGGAGGAGCACACAGTGCTTTTAACTACTAAGTCATCTTTCCAGACCCAGTATGTTGTTTGTTTGTTTTTTCTGTGTTGAAAAATAAGTTCAAAACCAGTTTTTGTTAACTGTCTAAAACTGAGAAACAAGTAGCTAGAATGGGTTATCTTTTTTTTTCCAACTTTTATTAGATATTTTCTTCATTTACATTTCAAGTGTTATCCAGAAAGTTCCCTATACTCTCCCCCCTCCCGGCCCTGCTCCCCTACCCATCCGCTCCCACTTCTTGGCCCTGGCGTTCCCCTGTATTGGGGCATATAAAGTCTGCATGACCAAGGGGCCTCTCTTCCCACTGATGGCCAACTAGGCCATCCTCTTCTATATATGCAGCTAGAGACATGAGCTCAGGCGGTACTAGTTAGTTCATGGTTATTCTTCCACCTAGAGGGTCAAAGACCCCTTCAGCTCCTTGGGTACTTTCTCTAGCTCCTTCTTCCTTGGGAACCCAGTGTTCCATCTAATAGCTGACCGTGAGCTTCCACCTCCATGTTTGCCAGGCATTGGTATAGTTTCCCTCGAGACAGCTATATTCGGGCCCTTTCAGCACTATCTTGCTGGCATATGCTATAGTGTCTATGTTTGGTGGCTGATTGTGGGATGGATCCCTGGGTTATCTTCTTAAACACGTTATTATACAGATTATACAGTATGAGGAACAAAAACTGCATACTGTTGGAGTTTAAAAGATAGATTAACCACCTCCATCTTCAAGATTCCAAAGCAAGGGAGTGACAGGATACGGGAAACAAATATATTGATTTTTAAACCATTTTTAGAACTGAATGCATAATGCCATCCTAGGTATGTGGCTGAATGTCCTTGCTGTGATTTTTCTCTCTTGTTAAGTATTTATTCCAATCATGGGCATATCTGGACAACCTATAGGGTGCCTTTACCACAGAGGAACAGAGAGCATATCCCAAAGAGTAGACAACATGCTCGTTAGACTGGTGGATTGCTCTGGAGAGAGGAGGCAAAGGAACACAATTATGGGTTTATGTAGTTTGTACCCCAAACATAAAGAGATAGAGGTACTTAAGTTAAATACCTCTATCTCTTTAGGAGTAAGTAAGTAAAATGAGTAAAAGACTGGGAAAATGGATCAAGAATGTTACTTCTTGTGGAACTATGAAACCAGAGAACAGACGTTCAGCTTAACCATGAGAGGACAGCCCATCTCATTTGGTCAAATAACCGAGTTTTAGAAGAGACTCATTGCTGCTTGCCAGGCATCAGAACTCCATGTCACTGAAACTTTGTTCCTCTTTGCTTATGTCAATGCTTTCTGCACTACTCAATCTCAAGCTGGAAATCTGAGTCACCCAAGGCTCCTCTCGTCCCTCCACTCTCTATATCTAATTAGCCACCAAAGCCTGTCAGTTCTGCTTCCTAACTATGACTCAAACCTCCCTCTTCTACTCTCTCTGCAACTGTCTGAGGCCTTTAGACTTTATTGCTGAAATAGCTCCCTTACTGGCTCCCCTAGAGCTCTCTTTCTCGTCTGCTACTAATTTATAATCTGTACTTCCCATACAGCACCATTTATGTTACTATTGACTCTTGCTGTTTTGTATTTTAAAACATTTTTAAAGTTATTACCAAGTTGTAGATATAATGCAAAGAATTCTTCCCTTGGAACTATTTCTAAATTGTCACAGACCTGATGTCTCATCTGCTACAAGTAGTGACTTACTCCTTAAAATGCGGAATATTTATCTCTGACTAGAACACTCATCATCAAAATCACATCATTGCCTTTGGCATATTACTAACATGTAATCTCAGTATCCCATCCAAAGATCTTGTCTTGTCTTGACTTTTGAAATCCTCTACCTGTTTAAAGATAATGAGCCAGCCAGACTGGCTCCCTGCTTAAATTTATCTGATATTCTCTTATTAAATCCAGGATATGAATCTTTATCAGAGAAAGCCAGAGAAGACTCTTTTTTTTTTTATTGTGTTGCACTAGGTGGGACTTGAACTTGGATTTCTCTTAGTTGTTATGTTCTTCACAATAATCACGTAATTACAGGGGTATCTTCCAGGCTTCTCCTCAGTGAATTTGCTTACTCATTTACATCAGTATTTTCATGAAAAGATACTTTGAAATTATGCTACTATCTCATTTTAAAATCATTCAATTCTTAAAAAAAAATTTTTTTTATTATCTTCAGAGAGCCCTGGGCTTCTTATTTTGTTCAGTGGGTTCCAATCCATCACTATCATTGTTTTAACACTTCAGTGATTGAGGGTCTCGCCAAAGCGAGTGCTCTTGTTTACTTCTGATGTATCTCTCTGTCATTATTTGAGCACTTTCTCATGTTTTAGAGTTAGCTTGTATATACTTTTCTAGTCTCAAATATGAAAACTCACCCATCTTCCCAATCAGCTTTGTTTCCTTCATATGTGAAATGCTGGACGCCAAAGTACTCTTTGGTTGTTGCTCCTAACCAGTTGGATACGGATGAAGTCAGGGAATATTTGTAATATGTGCAGTGTGTCTGTGCATGCGTATGGGGACATTTATGAAGATATGTAGACATGAACACATCTATTTTTCTATATTTATCTTTACATATTGAAAATATGAATGCCCATGGATAATGCAGCTTTGATCTAAATACTACAGAATTCATTCCTGTGTTTATAATTCTGTTCTCTGACAACCAAAAAGCTAGTTTCCACTACCCTGTGTTTGACTGTCTGAGTAGGTCTGATTCTCAGTTAATCTTCAATATCTAAGGTTAGCATAACCTCAATGGATTCCAACTTTCACTTAGCCAGAATACTATACACCATCCAGCGACTTCCTCCCTGACTCTCATGGGCTGTGACAGTCCACGTGAGGCTGACCTCTGTAGGATCCACTCTCACCATGAGAGTGCTGAGTCTCCGCCCTTTTTTTTTTTATCTCTGATGTGGATGGTTAGAAGATACCATAAGGGTAATCTAACCATCCTCGTGTGTCCTTTGTTAGCCTTCTACTAGACAGAGAATGATCGTACTACATTGCCATTAACTTTTGTATTACCTTCAGGAGAACATCCACGCTCCTCACTCAGTGGTATATGGAAGTCTATTTGTGCTCTGGCACAAGATTCTTCTTTATGACTAGCATCCCAGTGTACTTAACTCAGTGCGACTCACTGAGCCAGGCAATACACATTCCCACACTTCTGAATACCGCATACAGCATCTCTTACACTTCTCCATTATCAACCTGTTTCTCCTTCAGGGTAAGACCCAAGCATTGACAAAAATAATCATTTTCCATGCTGTCTCCATGGAGATGCCCTTCTCCACTCATATTACTGATATTTCTGTGTATGTTCTAGAAGCTTATATTCCAAAAGAGGTAAATGGTCAATGACCCAGTAAATGATAAAGACTATTATAACCACAGATTGTGATAAATCATATGAATGAACTAAACAGAAAAATGGTTTATGGGGAATTGGGAAAGACAGTCCTTTAGAGCAAAGATTTATATGAAGAGGTGGTAATTGATCTTGAAGAAAGGTAAATGACCAGCAAAGACGAGTCCTTGGGACAATGTTCTAGGGGGCAAATCCAAGAGATCTGACAGGGGTTTAAACTTACAATGGAGGAACAGACAAGAAGTGTATGCAAGAACAACACAGGGCTCAGTAGATTAGAGACAAGACCATTGAAGTCATGGTAAGAATTATCCACTTTACTCCAACTACAATTAGACATCACTAAGGCTTTAAGCAAAAGTATGGCAAGATTTGACTACATTTTAAAAATATTTTATTAATTTCTGAGAACTGCGGGCAATGTATTTTGGTCATATTAAGTCTCAACTCTTTCCCTAACTCCTTCCAGGACCAACCCACATCTCTATATTCCCATCTTTATGTACTTAAAAAATAAACCATAAGACTCCAATTTGTGGTGCTCATATATTCTAGGAAGTGGGGCCATTCACTGGAGTGTGGTTGAGCTAGGAGCCACACCCTTAAAGAAAACCTGTACCCTCTCCTTGGAAACAATCAACAGTCCATAGCACTTCAATTAAGATGGGGAGCTTGTGAATCCCTTCCCCCCATACTTGAATTCTGGCTGGCTTGATCTTGTATAGATCTCATTCAGGCAACTCACATGTTAAATGTGAGTTCATGAGTGGAGTGGCCCTGTCATGTCCTGTAGGCAGGCACTGTATCACTCTGGTCCTCCCTGATGTCTGACTCTTATAATCCATCTCCCTCTTCTACTGTGAAGGTCCCTAAGCCTTGTGGAAGGGTGTGGTACTGATGTCCCATTTGGGGATGATCACTCCATTGACAATTATTCTCTGTCCTTTGACCAGTTGTAAGTCTCCACATTAACCATCATTCATTGCACAAAGAACCTCCTCTGATGATGTCTGACAGCTTCAGTAATCTATACTTACAGAGATACTAATTTAGAGGGCAGTTTGATAAGTCCATTTGGTGGAATAATAGCAATAGGTTCACTTCTGGGGCCTGTGAGCTCTCAAGGAAGATTTATAGTATCTTTTGTATGTGTTCCTCGCATGGAACTGACCTTGAATACTGTCATAAAGCTGGTTATTGCCCACAGCATCCATGTTCTGTTCTCGGGGCATAGCTTGTCATCACACCAGTCATTACTGCAGTTCACAGTGTTCAGAGATTATGAGTAAGAATGTTGGTGACTCTGGTGTCCCCCAGCAGCCTGCATAATACATTTGTACACTATGAAAGCTAGCCAGCAGGTAAGCTTCCTGAGTAAGTACCAGCTTGATTTCTCTGTGTTCTGTGACCAGCATGTGTGGGGGTCTTACTCTCACGTCCAATTGGACAACTAAGAGCAATGGAAATAACCTGTATTGTTTGGAGGACTCCAGAACACCACTGACCAACAACTTAAAGGAAGGTATCCTGCATCTGGCATTGGGCTTTAAATTGGGCAACCTATATTTACTCTATGTAGGGTAATTCCAACATATGTGTGTGTATACACACACACACACACACACACACACACACACACACACACACACACACACACACATATATATATATATATATATATATATATATATATATATATATATACACATATATATGAATATATATGTATATATGTGTATATATATGCATACACACACACACACACACACACACACACACACACACACACACACAGGTTGACACTCAGCTTCTTCAAACATTGAATGTTCGTTATCTCTTCTCCCAAAGGAATATGTCCAATAGAAAATGGAAAACTTTTATGAAAACCGTACTAACTACATTATTATAAAAGCAAGAACTACAAGTGACGTCCTTCTAAAAATTTGTGAAATTTCTTGTCTTTGATTCTTGACATTCAGCAAAGAACTTAAATATTTACCGAGTGGCCATAAGACAAAATTTGGTATGAGTTCTTAAGTGAGTTATATGAGGCCAGGGGGTTGACTCAGTCAGTAAAGTGTGTGTTGTACAAGCATGACACTTGAACTTGCATCTCCAGCATCACCATGTAAAGAAGCCTGGGATAGCCATGTGTATCTGCAGTCACAGTGCTGAAGAGATGAATAAAGGATGATCCCTACAGATTGCTAGCCAGCCTGTCAGACCAAAAAAGGTCCAGGCTCAGTGAGAAGCTATGCAAAAAATTACATGGAGAACAATTGAGAAAAACATTGAGTGCCAGTCTCTGACCTCCATGCATGTGTGTATGCACATGCACACACACACACAAACACACACACACACACACACACACACACACACACTACACACGTTCACATATAAACACATACACACATAATATACACACACAATATATACATACATACACACATATGCACGTTCACACATAAACACACAATATACACACACAATACACACATATACACATATGCACACATACAAAAATAAACAATACACACACATTCAAACATATACATAATATACATGTACATACACATTATACATGCACACAAACATACACACATTCACACATATAACATATACACATACACACATAATACACACACGTACACACATATACACACACATTCACACAACTGTTATATATATGAATACACAGAGAAAGAGAGAGAGAGAGAGAGAGAGAGAGAGAGAGAGAGAGAGAGAGAGGGAGGGAGAATAAGTCATATGAGAGCCATCCATAAGTACTAAATTAAATTGGGTTTAGTTCTAAACCATGTTATTATTATAATAAGGTTATTCTTTCATATATTTATTGAATATGAAAAATTCTAAATCTCTTATATTTTCTGTTGAATTTCACTAAAATGTAGCCCAGTATCAACATGTGTAAATCTACATAACTGTAGTTATATATGAAGTAAAGTATTATGATAATTTAGTAAAAATATGTGAGGAAAGGACTATCTAAAATAAGTCAAATTATGAAAACAGATATTAGAGAGTGTGCTATTACAAAATACTGACAGTGATTAATAATGGCCCCAAAAGGTATTCTCCTGTCTTCTTATCCCTGTGCTTCCCCCCTCTCCTGTCACAACAGCTGCAAATGATTAGCACAGTAGTCGCTTCTCTACGAACATGAAGAATGAAAGATCGTGCTTCGGGCTGTCAGTAAATGTTATAAAGCTTCAGAAGATACCAATTAAAGTAGAGATAAAGGTGAAAATGGGGTGAAGATATTTACCCAACATAACAACTGTGAACCACAAAGGAAGAAAAGAAATAGCCATGACTACAAAAAAGTAAATGTTATTAAAGCATCAAAAAATACTAATTAAAATAGAAATAAAGTGAAGATGGGGTAAAGATATTTATAATAATTGAGCTATTAAATGACCAATACTTATTATATAACAGTCCTTTCTAAGAGCACAGAAAATACAACCACAACACTGGAAGAAACAAAGCTAAGATCAGAATAGAGATCTCAAGAAATAAGAAGATAAATATCCAATGTGCAAATGAAGAAATGCTTACTGATACAAAATATCAAAAAATATAACCTGAAATTATAACTTTTTTGTTACAAAGTGTTTAAAGCTTTTAAAATGAAGATATGCCCTGTGCTTAGTAAAGGCAGCGTAAAGAAGGTATGCACTAAAGGGAGCAGAGATTTATAAGAATTTAAGTCTAATAATTAATTCTTCCTCTGCACCAATGAAATGCTCACCCAAACTAGGAAAGCAATCTTTAAAATATTTTCATTGTGGCAATATTTTCTCAGCAAAGTTCTTATTTAAATGCAAGATGGAATTAAGATATAAGCAATTATTAAAAATTAATTTACTCATGTAATAGCAGCTAACAAATTAAACTTTCCTTTCTCCTTAGTGTCTGGTGTCTGATACCATAAGCCCTCCCCACGCCCTTCTCCATATGACAGACAGAGCTGTTTGACATTCTCTAGGGCTCTTGACTCATATTTGCAGAATTCTCCCTGAAAGTTTCTACTTAAAGTGGTTGCTCCAATTACCAAACTTTGATAAAATGATTTTATTTTCTTTATTTCCTCCTAAACTGAGTGGTTCTTCCTTTATTCCATCTCTTTCTGCTGTAGAACACATGCATCTGTGAAGTTCTACCCATTTACATGGAAGCTGACATTCTGCTATTATTATTTTTATTATTTTATTTCCTATTATTTTAAAAGAGGAATGTATTATTTTAACGTGCAGACCTTTCAGTTAGTTTATATCCATCGAAGATCTTACAACAAAGAAAATAACCACATCTTTATCTTAAAATAGACATTATCCTAATATAATTAATGTATTATCAATGTAATAATCTATGAATTATCCCAGTTAAATCAGACAGTGATTTCTTGTGGGAAATTATATATTACTTCCATTTCAGCTATACAGATACTCAGCTATAAATATTGTTGTTAAGATTTCAACCTAATTTTACTTTGCTCCAAATCTAATTTGATTTCTTAATACATGATGAATTTACAGAAAAAAATTGTGTCATTTAAATTTAATGTACAAATGAATTGAATATTTGTTCTATTTGTTCATTGATACAAAGGTGAAGATACAGACTTTAGAGTTCCAGGAGACATTAAAACTTAACAGCACTTTTTCCCTAAGAGAAATTCACTCAAAACTATATGCTACTCTTGCAAATTTTTGATTACTTAGAAATTGATTAATTTCTGAGTTATTTTCTTGCATTTGCTTTATATATTTATGACAGTATATTTTGAGCATTTTTCAGGAGGCGTGGTTCAGAGAGAAAATAAAAAACTTTAAGTAGGTTTTTTGTTAAGTGTTTTTGAAAATAACTTAGCAGAAAAATTAGAAACCATTAGCTAGAATTAATTCTAATATCATCTTCATTTAATAGTATCTATCATCTAATGACAACAGCTGCTATGGCACTGACTACAACTACAATTCAATGAATGTTACATGTATTTATTCTAAACTTCATGTCATCTTGATGACCCATAGAAGTGCTAATATTGTCACTTGTGTTTCTGGCTTAAGCTTTTACTTTCTTCTAACATAATATTTCTTAATGATAACTTTCCTGGCAATGGCTTTTATAAATACCATGGCAGTTAGATTCTTTTAAACTATCATTTCCTTATTCATAAGAAAGTCCTGGCTATTTGTACATTTTAAATAATTATAGCAAACAGGGCATAATGGCTCCTATACTGATGGCTTTAAACGGTTGAGAGAGCTGTCTGACAGCACGTCGGTATATTTCAAGAAGCTTCACTCCCCCTCCCCCACCCCCCGCATATAACTTACTTTCAGAATTGCGGTTTTCTATGAGAGAAGACATATAGCACAAATGACACAATGTATTCAACGCACACTGTTGTCATCAGAGAAATTCCTTAAGACTTAGAAAGAGCTGGGAGACTCTGGGAGATGATAAAGCAGTGCATAATTGCAAACATTCTCCTTACACAGTGTTATAACCTCTCTGGCCTTCTGAGAAGATGCCATTTGTAGATCATCAAATTATGATTTTATGCCATTTTTTTAAATGGAAACTGAAGAACTGACAGGAATGATCACCATCAGAATTTAGCAGAGGACTTCGTGATGGACTCTGAAACATCAAAGGGATACTGAAGGAATATGAAATTCCATTATTATATAATAGACATTATTAAAATAGACATATCATTATTAACCCATAATTATTAAAGTAGACATATTAGTTTGACAACTCAATTCAAGTGGACTAAATTTTTTCCAATCAAGCTGTCACAATGCACCCAATGTGATTCAGGTGATGTGAGTTTAATTAGTAATCCATCATCTTTTCTAAAAGAGTCATATCCAACCCCCTAGTTTAACCATGGAATTATAGCAAATAAGAATTAACAATTCTAAGCAATCTTTTCTTAGAAATGGAAGAAAGTTTCCTAATAGAATTTAGGAAGTTGGCAATCCCCCTTTTCTGTTTCCAAATGGGGTGTGTGTGTGTGTGTGTGTGTGTGTGTGTGTGTGCATATTCACACATGTACATATTCATATACTACACTGGTGCACAGAGAACAGTAGCCCTCATGATTATGGCAGTAAAAGCCATTAGCAAAGTATTAGAGAACAGAATTCATCAAATGCACCCATATATAAAGATTACATGACTTTATCAAGTAAAATTTAATCCATAACTATATTTGTTTAATACTGAGAATTAATAGTGAAGAAAATCATATTATAAGTTGTAAAACAGTCAGATTTAATGTCCATTCATGTTTGTTATACTCTCTAAAGGAGAGAATGTGGTTGAACTTTCTCTGAGTGACTAAGAGTGCCCATTTTAAAGCAATGCTTTGTCAGCATTGTTCTGAGTGAAGATCTGAGTATGTTTCTTCCATGACTAGGAATCAGGATGTCTTCTTTCTGCGCCAGTGTTATGAGGCACAGTGCTGGAAGATCTAACTGTGCAACAAACGCAAAATTGGAAATAAGTGCATGAAAATTAAAAAACTAAGAGCATGACATTCTCAAAAGAGTTAATAAAATATTGCATTTTTACAATTTTTTATTTCATTTTAAATTTATTTTTACACTCCATATTCCATTCCCTGCCCCCCATCTATCCTACTACTCCATAACCCACACCTCCTCCCCACCCCACACTGTCTCCACATGGATGCCCCCCCTCAGCCCATCTGACCTCTAAACTCCCTGGGGGCTCAAGACTCTAGAGGGTTAGATTCATCATCTCTGAATGAACAGTATGACTGTTCATTCTCCAGTCAGAGGACTGGACATCCTCTATTGTATGTGTGTTGGGAGCCTCATATCAGTTGGTGTATGCTGTCTGTTTGATGGTCCAGTGTTTGAGGTCCAGATTAATTGAGACTGCGGGTTCTCCTACAGGATCACCTTTCTCCTCAGCTTCTTTCAGCCTTCCCTAATTCAACAAGAGGGATCAGCTCCTTTTGTCCATTGGCTGGGTGTAAATATCTGCATCTGACTCTTTCAGGTGCTTATTGGGTCTTTTGGAGGACAGTCATGATAGATCCCTTTATGTGAGTAATAGTATCAGGCCTTGGGACCTCCCCTTGAGCAGGATCCCACTTTGGGCCTGTCACTGGACTATCTTCCTCAGGCTCCTCTCCATTTCCATCCCTGTAATTCTTTCAGATAGGAGCAGGTATGGGTCAGAGATGTGTCTGTAGGATGGCAACCCCATCACTCACTTGATGTCCTGTCTTCCTGCTGGAGGTGGTCTCTATATGGTCCATCTCCCTATTGTCAGGTGTTTCATCTAAGGTCTCTCACCTCCCAGGTCTCTGGTGCATTCTGGGGGGCGGGTCCCCCCAACCTCCTATTTCCTAAGGTTGCCTGTTTACATTCTTTCTACTGGCCCTCAGGGCTTCAGTCCATTTCCCTCACCTAATCAGATCAAGTTCCCCAACCTGCACCACTCCCCTCCCTGCACCACTCCCCTCCCCACCCCATACACTTTTCCTCCCAGGTCCTTCCCCCACCCCCCACTTGTGATTGCTTTCTTCTCTCTCCCAAGTGGGACTGAGGCATCCTCACTTGGGCACTTCAGCTTGTTGAGCTTTTTGAGTTCTGTGGACTGTATCTTGTGTATTGTGTACAGTTTTTTTTGTTTTGTTTTGTTTTTTGTTTCTGTTTTTTTGGCTAATATCCACTTATTAGTGAGTACATACCATGCATGTCCTTTTGGGTCTGAGTTACCTCACTCAGGATGATATTTTATAGTTCCATCCATTTGCCTGCAAAAGTCAGGATGTCCTTGTTCTTAATAGCTGAGGAGTATTCCATTGTGTAAATGAACCACATTTTCTGTAACCATTCTTCTGTCATGGTACATCTGGGTTTTTTTCCAGCTTCTGACTATCACAAATAAGACCACTATGAACATAGTGGAACAGGTGCCCTTGTGGCATGGTGGAGCATCTTTGGGGGCACCATGCCACAGTGGTGTAACTGGATCTTCAGGTAGATCTATTTTCAGTTTTCTGAGGAACCTCCATATTGATTTCCAGAGTGGGTGTACCAATTTGTAATCCCACCAGCAATGGAGGAGTGTTACTCTTTCTCCACATCCTCTCCAACACATGTTTTTCACCTGAGGTTTTGATCTTAGCCATTCTGATTGGTGTAAGGTGGAATTATTTTTATTTGCATTTCTCTGATCACTAAGGGCTTTGAACATTTCTTTAGGTGCTTCTCAGCCATTCGAGATTCCTCAGTTGTGAATTCTCAGTTTAGAGAATATATTAAAGAATATATTAGAGAATATATATTAAATTCCTCATCTTTTGATTGTGCTGTTTGGATTTTTGGTGATTAACTTCTTGAGTTCTTTATATATTTTGGATATAAGCCCTCTATTGGATGTGGGGTTAGTGAAGATTTTTCCCCCCAATCTGTAGATTGCTGATTTATCTTATAGACTATGTCCTTTGCCTTAAAGACGCTTTCCAGTTTCATGAGGTCCCATTTATCAATTGTGGATCTTAGAGCATGAGCTATTGGAGTTCTGTTTAGGAACTTTCCCTCTGTGCCAATGAGTTCACAAAGATGTCAAAAATATACAATGGAAAAAAAAGAAAGCATCTTCAATAAATGTTGCTGGTCTAACTGGCTGGCTGTATTTAGATGAATGAAAACAGACCTATATCTGTTACCTTGTACAAAGCTCAAGTCCAAGTGGATCAAGGGCCTCCACATAAAACCAGATACACTGAATCTAATAGAAGAGAAAACATTGTATTTTTAAAGATAAGTAATAAAGCCATTGCTATTTGTACATGAATTACCTATTTAGAAAATTCTAAGAAATTTATAAAAGTCTGTGGTTACCTGCACAAGATCTGCACAGGATTGGGCATGTCAAACTTCCATCATAAATAGAGGAGGGTCTTATGAGGCACATCTTCCATTAGGGAGCCAATTGAAGCTAATGATGGCTGAAGGAAGTGTAGTTAACTTCTTCAGTGCTATGGCCACTGGTAAGTTGTCCAAGGATAAACAAACAAATAAATTTTTTAAAGAAATGATATTTGTATGTAGTAGTAATAAGTGAGTGGATCTAAAAGTTATAAAAATATAATATTATTTATAATCACAATAATGAATAAAAATATTAGAAATAAATTTAAATGAAGTATTAGACACAATTCTAACATTGTACTGTAAATGTAATACTTTTACATTCTGTGGTTTTGGTATCAAAACTAGTACAATTTTATAATATTTCCCTTTAACAATTAATTTTAGCCACAGTTGTTTTAAGATAGAAACCATCATACTATAGATAAAATTCCATTAAATATACCTCTTTTAGTCTATAGTATTTTATCTTTTCCCCTTAATTTACTTATTTATTTGCTTTAACTTCCAAATGCAGCTCCTCTCCTCCCAGTCCCACCCTTACAAATCCCTCCCCTATCCTTTCCCTTTATCCTTGGAAAAGAGGAAGCCCCCTTGGGTACCACTCCTCCCACCCCCTGGGGTACCACTCCTCCCGCCCCCTTGGGTACCACTCCCCCCGCCCCCTGGGGTACCACTCCTCCCGCCCCCTTGGGTACCACTCTTCCTGCTCCCTTGGGTACCACTCCTCCCGCCCCCTTGGGTACCACTCCTCCCTAGAACATCAAGTTAGAGCATCAATTTGCAACAGGACTAAGTGCGTCCTCTCCTGTTGAGGCCCAGCCAGAATGTCCGGTCAGGGGACGGGGATTCAAAGGCTGGCAACAGTCAGTGACAGGCCCACTCCAACTGTTAGGGGACCCATAAGAAGACCAAGCTGTACATCTGCTACAAACGTAGTCTGCATTATTTTCAGTATAATCCCTTATACAATTTAAATTTTCACTTTCATGTGTTTTGTGTCTTTAATCAGAAGCTTTTGATACAGCAAAATGAATTCCCATTAGTAATTTTAACTTTTGTCTGCCTGGAGACTTTTTATTATTTCCATCTCATTTCTGAAGGATGGTTTAGACAGAGAAACCATCTTTGGTTGAGAATCATACTTTCCCTTCAGCTCTGTAGAAAGAGTCTATTCTACTCCTTCCTGGCCTGGAGAATTAGGGCTGAGAAATCTAAACGCTATTCTAGGACTTTCTAGTAGGATCTATTTCTGTCTTTTCCTGATTTCCATTATTTATGTCTTTGTGATGAAGTGGGCCCTTATGAATATTCCTTTAATATGTACAGAGATTATAGTTGAAAAATATAATAAAGTTTTGATTTGAGAAATTTAAATTCTGAAGTACAGAGGCTTATGGTCTAGAAAACTCAATGTAGTAAAGATTAAAACCAATTCTTAGTTTTACTACAATTCTTATCAAAAGCCAGATGGTACTTTTTATAAATAATTTAGTCTTGGTTGTTTTAATAGGGGCAAATCATCACTTTTATAGAAATATAAAGGAACTAGGAAAGCTAAGACATTTATAAAACATAAAAACAGAGGAGGAGCCAGTGTTAGAATTGGTTCATAAATACATTAGTTAAGATGGTAATGCTCATTAGTGAGAGGAGATATGTGTCTTTCAGTGGAATAACAACAAAATAACTCAAGTAGCCGCTCTAATAGGTTCAATGCCAAAGGTTCAAATGCAGCACAGGGAAAGTGTCCAGAGTCAGACTAACTGGACAGACAAAAGATTAATAATTAATAATAATAATAATAATAATAATAATAATAATAATAATAGTAGTAGTAGTAGTAGTAGTAGTAGTAGTAGTAGTAGTAGTAGTAAAGCTTGACTAAAGTCTTCCCAACTTATGTGAAAGTAACCCAAGTTTATGAAGGAGCTAGAACATGTATTATATAAAACTCTAATTTTTTTGAAAGTATAGACTATCTAACACTTTAAGATCTAAACCTAGCAAAGAGATATAGTTGACACTGAAGACATGGCTCATAGAAAAACTGATCTGTATACTTCATCAAAATGAAAACCTCTTAGCCTGGGGAAATGTTGTTATGAAGACTAAAAGGCACATTACCTACCTGACTAAAAATTAATATCTGGAATATATAAAGACCATTCAGTATAAAGCAAATACTATAATACACACACACACCCCAAAATTAAGGCACACCTCACTGCTGTGAATGTACAAATGAGAATCACATAAGATCCAGAATTGTTTATTCATTATGCCAACGCAAACTAAGGCTTTATTGAGACAACACCATGGCAAAGATGTTTGCAAGTCCACTGTGGGAAAATACCCATGTTGCTGTTAGAGCACTAACATAGCAACATCGTTCTCAAAAAGGTTTTGACATTTCTTAAATCTTGAAACTATCCCAGAACCCAGAATATGTACCCTTGGAAATTTATGTCATCTAAATGAAAACACTCTTACACCAAAACCTGTACATAAAATATATAGTGGTATCATTACTAATAGCTTGACCTGGAACAACTCAGTTACCACACAGTTGTGAAGAATTGATCGTTTATAGCCCTGATGTTACCCAGCCAATAAAGGTGCAGGCTATAGAACTGCACAAGAGCTTGGACCAGGCTCCACTGAGAAGGGCCTATTCCCACTGGCCATGTACTGGACTATTTAGAGAACATTCTTGACATGATGAATCTAAAGAATATAGAACAGATTTGTGTTTCCTGGAGCTAAGGAAGAGGTGAGGTGGGGGGGGGGGTGAGTGTGGCTATAAACAGCACCAGGGATCCTGGTGAAGACAGAAATCTGTTGTGATGTAGGATAGTTTAGTGAGATGCTACCACTGGGGATATAAGGGAAGGGTCACATGATACATAATAATTCTAATTACTTATTAGAATTACATTGGAATTTATAGTTCTTCAAAAATATATATCTTAATTTAAACCTTAAGCTGTTATTTTTCATAAAGCACTGTGCACATTTATGTGTAAAAGTTCTTTTCTCCCACACAGTGATACAGACTTCCTATTTCGGTTGCTCAGAACATATCTTCTATAATCAGTTGCATAATTACCTTCCTGCTGTTCTTAAAATGAACCAAATCATTTAAAAATTCTATTTTTTAAAACAAACTGGGAAATAAAACTGGTCATACATATATTCAGTTTATGACATTGAATTTGACATGAATATCTATAAAATATTAATGTGTGAATGTTTAAAATAATTAAAATGTAAGATAGCTGTGACTGTTTTCATGTGAGCAGAGTTTCATTTATGAAGTAAACTCCACACAATGCTTTCTCGTTCCTCACTATCCACATTGAATCTAGAGCTACCTAACATTTTTACTGACTGTGGCTCAAGTCTAAAACTCTATTTTTCATATATATAAAATCATTGCAGTACAAGTTCATAAAAAGAAACATATCACATATTCTTTGCTCTGAAAACTTTACATTCATACTCATAGATGTTAAATACATAGGAATATGCTAGTAGTTGTATAATCTGCCTCTTAATAAAAGATGAGAATGTATGTTAATCCATAGCCTAGTATATAAAATATAATAAATCAAAGAAATGAAAGCTAGAAATAAGATTCTTAAATTTTTTTCTGCCTTGTTCTTAATAATATATCCAGTGACTACAGAAATTCAATATACAGGGGCTAAGGAGAGGGCTTATTTGTTAAACCATTTGCCTTGCAAGATTGAAGACTTAAGTTCAATTCTCAGAGCCTATGTAAATGCCAGACATGTGGTGTGGGTATCTGTAGTCCTGGAAATAAGAACTTGACACATGGGAACAGGAGAATCCCTGGGAACTATGGGCCACTAGCCTACATGATAGAAAAGTCAGGAAAGATCCTGTAAAACACGTGCGCGCGCACACACACACACACACACACACACACACACACACACACACTGTGATGGCTCATCTTAGTCATCATCTTGACTCTGTCTGGTATCATCTAAATCCCCAGCTGCTAGGGACTCCTGAGAAGAATCTTATCTCTTTTTTAAACTTTTTATTGACTTTTTGTGAATTTCATATCACACACCCCAATCCTACCCATCTCCCTGTCTCGTACCTGCTCTCCACCCTTACAATCTTTCTCCTGAAAAATGAAACAAACAAACAAACAAAAAAACAAAAAAACCTCACTGTAGAATCTGTAGTGTGTCACAGTGTGTCCCACATCATACCCCTTTGTGCATACTTCTTTGCTTATAAATGTTCGTTCTAATGACTCATTGGTCTGATTCAAGGCCTCTGGCTTCTGCTACACTATCAATACTGGGTCTCCTCTCAGATATCCTCTTGTTGGCCTGTGTCCTGGAGATCCTGCAGCTTTGGATCTATAAGACTAACCCCTTCACATGCTCCAACGGTTCACAGATGGGGTAGATGTTGGGGTGTGCCAACTCAGAGTCCTGAATCTGGGGCTGAGTGGCAGCTGGGCTGATCAGCCCACCAGCTCTCCTGCACTCACACCGTCGGGGTGAGATCTCCAGAAATGCTCATGCTAGCTCACCCAATGCACCGAATGACAAGGGGCAGAGGCTAGCCGGCTCTCCCACTCTCATGCCCTAGGGGCTGGGTCACTTGTGTCCACACCAGCAAGGCTAGCTCTATTGTGCTGCCCAGGCAAGGTGCAGGGCCTCCTCTCCTAAGAGGTGCAACAGGTGAGGGCAGGGACAGATCCCCTACTCTCATGTTCCCGAGACCAGCTGGAGGTAGGGGGAGCATCTTTCCCTTGCCTGTGCCACCACTTATAGACAAGTCGTTGGACCAGCTCTCCCATGCTCATTCCCTTGGGAACAGCTCACCTGTACCCCTGCCACCAGGGTCAGCTCTGTGTTGCCCAAGCAAGACATAGAGCCTGCTCTCCCAAGTGCAGCAGCTGGTGTGGGGCAGGGCTCTCATGACCTCAGGGCCAGCTCTTTTGTTTACTGTAGGTTGCAAGGGGTGGTGGGGGGATGAGGGATTTTCTTAATCAGATTATTTGATGTAAGTAGACACACCTTGAATCTTGGCCACACTTTCTAATGGCAGCCCACCTCAAAGGACGTGGAAAAAGGAAGCTTTTGCTTTTGCCTGCTTGTCCTTCCTCTTGTCGGCAAGTTTAATTATACTGTTGCTGTGACTAGATTCCAACATAGTCTGAAAATCAGCAGTAGTCCAAGGCTCATCCTATGGAGACTCTAGCCTCTCTGCTGAGCAACTACTGGATGCTTGAATTTCCCATCAGGAGACGCCATTGTTGGACTACCCAACCCATAGCCTGTAAGCCACTCCAATAAGTTCCCCTTCTAATACCCCACAACAACAACAACAACAACAACAACAACAACAAAACATTTGTCATTCTATCAGTTCTAATCCTTTAGAGAATATATATCAATATGAACACATTAACTTAAGTTCTAAAAGGAATAAAACTTATACTAGTAGGACTCTCCATTTTCTACCCACTTGTATTGTCTTTCTACACTCTTTAAAGCAATGTCAATGTTTTTAGTCAATGCTCTCCATATATGGAAGAGGTAAATTTCCCATTGATGCTGAGGTGAAACTCGGGAGATATTAAGCTTCTGGCTGTAGTTGTAATTTTATATTTACCTTTTTATCTCATCTATATATTAATTATGATCTGGAGTCAGGATAGGAGGATTAGTCAATTTTAATTCTATACCCCTGTTTTAAGTTTGGCACCCCCACTTACTGACTCAGACCATAGCTGCATCTGAAGTCCACAAAAGGGGAACAATGAGAGCTATGTGCCCCCTCCCCACTTTCTCTTTCTATCCTTCTGTTTTCCACATATCTTACAACTCACTATGTAGCTCTGGCAGTCTTGAAACTTACAGAGATACACCTGCTTCTGCCTGTGGAGTTTGAGGAGTAAAGGTGTTCTACCATGCTTGGGTAATATCTCCTTGTAATACCAATAATATAATATTTTAAATATAACAAATTTCACATGCCTATAACAACTTCTCCCCATAAATACATGACTTTTACTTATATTTACTTCAAACCCTGTGTGGAATGTGTGTGTGTGTGTGTGTGTGTGTGTGTGTGTGTGTGTGTATCAACATGATCAATAGAGGGGAAGTAAGGCATTTTACCTACCTGAGGTTAGGAATTCTGTATCATTAGAACAAGTTTTAATCCTATTAATATAACACACACATGCACACATGCATGCACACACTAACTATTATGGGAATTTTTAAATTTTATTTAATAAAAAGAACATAGATAACATTTTTAATTTTCATGCATATTTAACACAAACATTCTTGGACTTCTTTAAATCCCTTTTTTTTCTGCTGTTCTCAGAACATTCAGGACTAGATTGGAAACATAGTTCATGGTAGAGCATTTGCTAGGTATGTTTGAAGCCTGTGTTTGATCCCTAGTAGAAACAGAGGCAGAAAGGTAGGGGGAGGAAGAAAGAGAGAGAGTTCACTGGGAAATCTAAGGTGAATGGATCAAAGTTATTCCCTTTTCTTCCTCCTTATATGGAATTAAAGTGGTCAATTATACAAAACTTAGAATAAATCTACAGAAGTACTGAAAATGGCCATGTTACTATGGGATATTCTCAAAAATTTAAAATTGCTAGATTGAGACAGAACCAAAGGGAGAAATCCATAGTCCCACAGAAAGGGGTGAAGGGGACACATCACTGGGGATGAAGGGGACACATCACTGGGGTGGCGAGCTTGATGTTCTTAGAGCCCGGAAGGAAACCCTGAGCCACAGTGCATGTTGCCGATACCAGTGAGAAGAGCTTAGGGCACCCAAAGAACATCAGCGCTTGTATTTGGAGCACTGGGCTCCATGGTTTGTCTCTAAGGTAACAATGGCTGCCTGGGAGCTACAGGAGTCTATGATGCTCCTAAGGTGTGAACTGGAGCAAGAGGGAGAAATGGGACCATGTCCTGGGAGCCAAAAATGTCTGCTCAAGAATGGCAGATATCTAGATTCTACATATGAAAGAAAGTAGGTGACTTCCACCCTTCTGAGTTAGAGTCCCTTCTCTTGACATGAACATCTTCATGTCACATGGTCATCTTTATGTCATCCATTTTACTGGACACAGCATACTTTCTCCTACAAGACTGAGGAAAACACCATATATGCATACTATATTTTTTTTCCCTGTGTATATTTATTGATGAACATCTGAGCTCAATCCATAACTTGGCTGTTGGTTGCTTGTGTCTCAAGAAACAAAGGTAGGCAGCTTAAGTTTTTTGTTGTTTGTTTATTTGTTTGTTTGTTTTAGTATGTCTCTAGAAGGACCCTTCATACTGATTTTTATGATGGCTGTATACTTTCCCACAATTTGTAAGGAATCCTTTTTAAAAAATAACTTTGACAGTATGTGTAGTAATGGGTCATTTCAAAAATACTTTGAGGACATTCTAGAGCTGAAGACAAAACAAATTCTGTATCTAAAAACACCTTTAAAAATGTTTCTTTTCTTTTGGGCCCTATAATTCCTCTCCGGAGCTGAGAACAGGGCTTGGCACATAGCTGATGAAGAAGCTGATAGAAGTATAGTAAATGAAGCTAGCCAATGCTTCCAGGATATAAAACCCCCAAAAGCTCAGCGAGTCCAACAGAGCCACTTGTGAGAGAGAAAGCCACGGCACCATAGGGGAAAGCCCAGTCAGCACAGGAATGAATAAATGTTTCATCAAGGAAACAAATGCATAAACACACTCTACATTCAGAAATGTATTCTATGACAAATTAACATTAGTGCACAGACCAGGAATGCTGGCACAACAGCCTGTCATACTTTGGAGAACATATTTGTGACTAAATCTTACCATGTATTATTTACTCAGAAGGCCCTAGGTTGATTAAGGCCCTCAAAATAAAATACACTGTCTGTTCATTTTTTTTATCATCTGATCTCTTCCCCAAAAGTACTTATGAAAACACCTTGTTGTATTGAGCCACTGGGCCGGTGGGTAGGTGTCTAGAAAGTTTGCCATCTTCATGTAGTCCTATTTAATTTATTTAATATATATTAAATAATCTATTAATATCTAATAAATTATTTATTTATATAAATAAGAACTAGTGTCACAAGTAATTTTCTGCCAGTCTGTAGTCTTTCCTGAGAACTCACTCTGAACCTTGCTGCCTCCTGGCTGATTTCTTTAATATAACCATTGACTTTAGCTAGAGCCATTTTGTCTCTGCACTGACACCAGCATATTCCTCTAGATCTGCTTGACATTTGGTTGAGAGGGTGTTTTAAACCCCTCATAATTAAATTAGGCAATTTCAAATCATTTAAAATCAACTTAAATTTAAATAGGAGGATTTTTCTTATGTAATAGCCCATTAGTTTAAATAATTTGAAAAATAATAGAGGAAAGATAAAACAGATCTTTGGGACTGCCCCACTTGGGGATCCATCCCATAAACAACCACTAAACCCAGACACTGTGGCAGATGCCAATAAGAGCCTGATGACAGAAGCCTGATATAGCTGTCTCCTGAGTTGCTCTGCCAGTGCCTGGCAAATACAGAAGTGGATGCTCACGATCATCCATTGGACTGAGCAAAAGGTCCTAAATGAAGGAGCCAGAGAAAATACCCAAGGAGCTGAAGGGATCTGAAGCCCCATACGAAGAACATCAATATGAACTAATCAGTACCCCCTGAGCTCCTTGGAACTAAACCACCAATCAAAGAAAACACATGGTAGGACATGTGGCTCTAGCTGTATATGTAGATGAGGATGACCTAGTTGGTCATCAATGGGAGGAGAGGCCCTAGGTCCTGTGAAGGTTCTATGTCCCAGTATAGGGGAATGTCAGGACTGGGAATTGGTGGGTTAGGGAGCAGGGGAAGAGGAGAGGGGATAGGGGATTTTTTTCGGAGGGGAAACTAGGAAAGGGGACAACATTTGAAATGTAAATAAAGAAAATTTGTAATAAGAATATATACAAAGGCAGAAAATAATAAAAAAAAAATCTTATATAAGGAGAACGTAGAAACACGTGGTACTATAAGGATATTATCCAGGACTCACCACTTCTATTAGGTTTTATTCACACTGTCTGTGTGTAGCGGGAGTGGTACTATTATCAGTTAAGTGTGTAACAAAGTAAACTCGTCAAGAACCGACTCTACCTAGACCAAAGTAACGATATGTGGTTTACGTGGTGTGACGCATGTCCTGTGCTTGGATGTGTCTAAATAATGCTATTATGTCTGAATTTGCTTTGCTATGTGGTCTGTGGAGTAATAGAACATATGCTTTGGGTATAAAGCTTAGACCCTCCTGTCACAAACTTAACATAGAGAGTAGGATTCTCAGCTACTGCCCAATACTAAGCCTGATGCTCTACCTGCCTAATAACTACCCCTTGTGTGCCAGGAACAGCCCAATCCCTGTGCTGTGAGAGGACTCATGCCTGAGGGACCAAGACAAGCAGTGACAGATACAAAGCACCCTGTAGTGAGCTTCCATGAAAAAGGTCTTTGCAGGGATGAACGTCCTTGTTCATCTCCTATAGGAACAGGACTCAGCTTTCTCATGTTGTGCTGGGACCTCAATGCTACACTGTGAGTCCTGCATCTCAAAGGTCTTCCAGTGTCTTCTAGTTCAACAGTTCCCAGACATACTTTTAATAACTCTTTTGTAAGGGGGGGGGGGGCACAAGCTGTCTCTGTAAAAGACCAGAAAGTAAAATAAAGTAAGGCAATGTATCTTTGGTGGTCCTACAGTTTCTGTGGCAACTACTGACTCTGCTAGTATAACAGAAACCAGCCGTGGGCAGTACACTAATGAATGAACCTGGCCGGAGTCAGGAGAGCTGTTTGTGCTTTGTGACAGTTCTCACGTGTTAGTAAAAAATTCTGTGGTTTTTATTTTTTTCTCAACTATTAAACAGCTGAAAAACGAATTTAGCTCCCGGGCTTTACAAAAAATCAGTAGCCACAATTTGGCTCCTAAGCTGTAACTTCATGTGTTTTTATAAGGAAATAGGTATTTGGGAAGCAGGAGCTATGAGCACTGGACCACTAGAGAGAGAAATGTCATACAGAGGGGGTATCACGGAGAACACAGCTCAGCTGGTACAGGGACACTTGGTGGGTTCCATCAGTAATTTCACTGAATTTATTAAAAGCCCTCCTTAGACTGGGAAGCTCAGCAGAATCCCATTTATATGGTTAAGAAATTAGAATGGACCCATATTAAAATCTAATCAATGTTTTCAGTTGCCAATTTTATTATCACTACAGTCTACCATTTATTCCCGTAGCTGTAATAGTATGATCTTGAGTGAATCATTTATTATTCTCTCTCAACCATAGCATTCAGTGATTATTAAGATGGGGTGCATATCTCCCAGAATCTTCCAGGATCTCTAAAGTCTAGCATGAAGGAGGTTTGCCTAAGCTTTTCATGAAGCCCAATGTGAGGTGCATGACCTTCTTTCAAGTTACAAATATGTTGTCTGGACACTGAAGATACAGAAAGGTCACTCCTACCGATTGGCAGTTGCTCCCGTAGTCCATGAGACTCAAACCACATAGGCTAAGAGGTGTTACGTAGTAGCCATGGTTGTATTGCACACTAAAGCAAAGCATGTCTGAATTGGTTTATTTGGGTGTGGGTTGCCAAATGTTTTCTCTGAAGGGTCAGGCAGCAAGTATTTATGTATTGTTAGTAGTGTGCCCTTTTAATTTACTTATGTATATAATTATTCAGTGCTCCCAATATAACATAACATCAGCCATGAACAATGAGCAAATAAATAGACAGTTGAATGGTATTTCTGAAGCAAGAAGAAAGGCCAATTTGGCTCGAAGGTCATGATCCTATAGTGTGCTGACCACAGTCTCAGAACATTACTAATAAATACTTCTTTTCCATCAACTTCTTTGCCCAGGAAACTTTGGGCAATGGCTACCTCTTCAGTGTGTACCAACTAGTAGTATAGTCTGTAGTCAATTTGGAGGAAGTAGGTAAGACCAAGGCCAGATAGTCTCTGCTCAGTGGTTTTTCCGTTGGAGGTTCTCTTACCCTGTCTTCTAGCTTCAATATTCTTTTTCTGATGCTATATTTCAGAGTGAGATAATAGTTCCTGGCTCAAATATAAAACAAGGTATATCATATAGATTTGTGTTAGTATGAACATGTGTTGAATAGTCTACACTGGGTAACTTTAGCATAAAAGTATGTATTTCATGTACTTCTGGTGTAGATCTTAAAACATTTGAGTTTCCCACAAAATTACTTGTTTGTTGATATTCACTAAACTGAGAAGTCTGTCACTGTAGGCTTCTTACTCAAAGTCAACTGCCACAGCCTATCAGATGCCAAGTCCCAAAGAGTCAACTACATTACAGACTTCCAAAACCATAATGTTTCCCATCCCAATCACTACTGCTTTTGCCACAGGACCCTTCAATGTTGCGGTTCGAATTGTACAGCTTCCTGACTGGTTTCTCTTCCTCTGCTTTGACTCAGACCAATTCATTCTTTAAATCCTAAAACAAGTTTACTAAAATAATGTCATAAGTAAGAAGCACTCGTCCTTGTCAGGATAAGCTGAAAGAAGCTGAGGAGAAGGATGATCCTGTAGGAGGACCAGCAGTCTCAATTAATCTGGATCTCTGAGATCTCTCAAACACTGGACCACCAAACAGACAGCATACACCAGCTGATATGAGGTCCCCAACACACATACAGTAGAGGACTTCCAGGTCTGTGTTCATTCAGAGATGATGCACCTAACCTTCAAGAGACTGGAGGCCCTAGGGAGTTTAGAGGACAGGTGGGGAGTGGGGGGCATCCATGTGGAGACAAGGGAGTGGGAAGGAGGTGTGGCATGTGGGGCAGTCAGAGGGTGGATCGGGGTGGGGGGCAGAGAATGGAATATGGAGTGTAAAAAATAAGTTAACTTATAAAATAAGAAAAAATATTTGGAATGATGAGTAAAATCTCTTGTGTGACAATGTAAGTCCTGTATGTATTGGTTTCTGCAATTCCCAATATTTCACTTCCTGAATTCAAAACAACTTTCACATACTTTGCATGATACTTCATGTTAAACCATGCAGAGTTTTGACCTTTCTTTCTCTTTGTGTGTACATATGTGTATAAATATGTGCATGTGTGTTGCATGTATGTGTATATGTGTACTTGTGTGTATACGTGTGTGTGTGTGTGTGTGTGTGTGTGTGTATGACTCTGGAGTGTGTGTGTGTGTGTGTGTGTGTGTGTGTGCGTGCTACTTCTACTTCCCCAGGATTCCACTCAGGTGAGTCACCACCTCCCAGGAGAGCTTTTCTGGTACCCTTCCTAAGGTAGTGCATCCCTAATGGCCTCCATGATTTTCGTGCTCCATCCCTGCATCTCCTTTATATACTACACTGTCTCTTCCCCATGCAGCATTTCTCCTCCCACTGAAGAGCTATAATGTCACTTTTTTATTGCTATTGCAGCACTTGCCATGGTCTCTGCAATTAAGTGTACACTCAGCAATATTTGTAGGATGAATTAATACAGCAAAATTAGCCTATTTGTCTTCCTAATTACATAACAACTTGTGTTTCAATGCAATTAAAATTGTGGACAGCTGAGGTTTAGAAANTTTCTCCTCCCACTGAAGAGCTATAATGTCACTTTTTTATTGCTATTGCAGCACTTGCCATGGTCTCTGCAATTAAGTGTACACTCAGCAATATTTGTAGGATGAATTAATACAGCAAAATTAGCCTATTTGTCTTCCTAATTACATAACAACTTGTGTTTCAATGCAATTAAAATTGTGGACAGCTGAGGTTTAGAAAGATATACTTAAGAAACATTTAGATGGAGATCATATGCATCAGTATTCTTGACCTTTAGAAGGCTCATGGGAAAGAACATTAGTGGGAAAGCAGTCTTGCCTGTGTATAAAGGGAAACAAAGCACAATACAAAGCAACAAAACAAAATCCTGACTGATGGACATATCTGTTTCTGTTAGTGCCCCTGTAATAGCTTGTGCCTCTTTAATGGCTTTCGTGGCGTGTAGTGGAAAGGACACTGAATGTGAAACTGAAATTCAGTAGCCCCAAGGGCAGACATTTCATGAGAAACCGAGCCTGACATTAAATCCTCATCATTCATACTTGCAAAGCAACTGAATCTTGTGTGGGCACTAATCTGAATTCTGTTACTGAATTCTGTCATATTAATAAATGATGTGCATGCTCCTATATAGCAATATTGTGCCTCTTGAGCTTTTTAAAAAATAAAATGATGAAAGAATAAAGCATTCCATGCCTTCTACATATTTTTAGATCTCTACTTTAAAAAGTAAAACACAATGATGTACAAGAGACACAGTGTTGGACTTTCTATAAGAAAATGATCTCTGAAGTGATCATTTAGTCACTTTGATATTGCCAAACATTGCAGAGCAATAAAAAGACCAATAAACCAAAGGTTATTGTACTATGAAGAAAGTGAATTATAATAAACTTTATTGAGTGAAACTTACACTTACTCTCCTATATATTTCACTTATATAAATAAGAATATTAAAAAGTAGAGCATGTGAATCAAAAGGATGGACCAACCAGGGACGGCAGCTTCCAGGGATCCCTCCCATAATCAGCCACCAAAATAAACACTATAGCATATGCTGGAACACAGGACTCCCAGGGTAGGAGCTAGAGAAAGTACCCAAGGAGCGGAAGGGGTCTTCAACCCTCTAGGTGGAAGAATAACATGAACTAACTAGTTCCCCCTGCGCTCATGTCTCTAGCTGCATATACGGAAGAAGATGGCCTAGTTGGCCATTATTGAGAGGAGAGGCCCCTTGGTCATACAGACTCTATATGCCCCAGAACAGGGGAAGGCCAGGGCCATTATGTGGGAGGGGTGGGTAGGGGAGCAGGGCGGGGACGCGGGAGGGTAAGGGAAAATTTCTGGATAACATGTGAAATGTAAATGAAAAAAAAAAAAAAGTAGAGCATGGCTGTTTTTTTAGAAAATGTACATAGATCTGAGGACCAAAAGATTGAAGTTTTTCTACAGTACAATGTTCTAAGCTTTAGTAGGATGAGAGAATGGGAAAATGATTAATACTGTTTTAGAAAAAAAAGAAACCCAGAAGGCTCCTATAGGGAGTAATCCATGACCGACAGAGCGTATAGATTATATCTGCAATAGCTCCATGATTTTAACTTTTATGTTTAAATTGACTTTTCTTGCTATTTAGGGATTAATTAAAATCCTTAAAAAAGAAAATCAAAGTTCACTACAAATACCAAGTATATTCTTAGATCCTAGACAATGTTCCATATAACTTTACTTAATTCTCATGATTTAATTCCAACATATGTTACTTGGGGATAATACCTAATGCCACCAATTCCTTGGACTATATAAAGAATCAAAACATGGAACTGCCTTAATTATGCTTCAACATTGCAGGGACCTTTTGTTATTAGATTCGGTATCCTCAGGGTCTAGCAAATGGCAGATGTTTAATAAATGTTAGTTGAATGAAAGGTGACTTAAAGTTGCAACTTTCAAAATTGATTATTAAGAGAAATGCTTATGTGTTTGAATTTGTGATCTTCCGTGAAAACCAAATAGCCTGTAGTATTATATCAACTGTGCCATAACATTTTTAATGATCACTTTTCATTATCATCAATTGATTGACTAGTGTCTCTTTGTACTGTACTATACTTGCTAGTTTTAGGTCAGCTTGACATAAACTAGAGTCTTTAGAGAGAAGGGGAGCCTCAATTGAGAAAATACATCCATAAGATCGGGATGTAAGCAATCCTATCAGGCCTTTTCTCAATTGGTGATTGATGTGGGACGATCCAGCCCATTGTGGGTGGGGCCACCCCTGGACTGGTAGTTCTGGGTTCTATAAGAAAGCAGTCAGAGCAAGCCATGATGATAAGCAAGCCAGTAAGCAGCGCCCATCCATAACGTCTGTATCAGCTCCTGCCTCCACGTCCCTGCCCTGATTGAGTTCCTGCCCTCACTGCTTTGGATGGTAAACTGATGGGTGTATGGATGAAATAAACCTTTGCATCCTTAAGTTGCTTAGACAGTGGGGTAGGGTTAAAGGCAAGTGGGATTGTATTAATACTCTTGTCCTGCTTGTTTATTTTAGCCAAAACAACGAACATCTATTGTGTCTTCTCTGGATTTCCAGCGAATGAATCATAACCAAGAATACTTTGAAATCAGCACATCTACAGGGTGTACCAGCTTTACTTCCAGCCCTCCAGTTAGCCCGCCCACCTCTTCTGTGGAAACCACAGAAGTCAAGAATGAGGGAGCTGAACACGCAGGTAAAACCATTCACTTTATGCAGGTATACTTTTGAGCTTTAATAAAACCTTTATGAGCTGTGGTGATTAAGAGAAATCTTTATACAAATCTTATTTCTGGTTCACATTATGTGAGTTGTAGTTTAGGGTACTCATATTTTTATCATGGCACAGGTATAATATTGGTTTTAACATTGATAGTCTTTCCAATGTTAACATCAATATAACAATTTAATACTATTATGGGCATAAAATCACCAGATATCTGGAAATGCTCTTCCACAGTTTTTTCAGCTTATCAACATATGGGCCCATTGTTTATAGCTGCTTTGAGACTAAAGAACCCTCATTAAAGGTCTCTGGTAAGGCTGAGTTCGATGCTATCACTAAGGTACATATCACCTGCTGAAACCCAGGCAGACTTGGAAACGAGGAAGTAAGTACACCCACTAGGGAAATCTTTCTGGTTCTTCCCCGTCAGATTCACTGTGTTAATGTCCCTTGGAGAAGAATGAGCTCACAGCTACTTGGTAAGGCTGAGGGACATCCCGTTGAGGACGAGGACCTGAATGGTTCTCCCTCTTCTGTCTAATTCACACTAAACACACTATAGAAGTCTGAAAGGCAGCCAGATTGGTGTTTATAAAACGTAAATCAAAGCACGCCATTGCTGTGTTTAAAGTGTGCCAGGGCACTCAGACCCTTGTCATGGCCGATGAAGCCGACAGCCATCTGGTTCCCGACTCAACCTTGAATTTAACCTTGAGCAGATCCACCCAGGCATTCTTTCCTGGGCATCTGGAATTTGCCACTCTAGTTCCTTCCACCTGTAACATTTTAATGTGCATGCGATTGAGCATTATTTAGGTTTTGCCTTGAACGTGGTGCCTTCACATAATCTTCAGATTGTACTCAAATCTCAATACGATAAGAATCATGGTAAGAAAGGAGCAAAAGTGAATAAAACCATTCCGATAATAAAAGGTGATACTTAGTGTTCTGTCAGAGAGCGTTTTAGGATTTTTAGTTATATCAACTTATCTTGACCTTTGGATGAGTGTGTGAAGGGAATTCAGACACAAAGACAAATAACAGCCACCCATCCAAACAATGCTGGCACTCAAACCTGGTGCCAACATTTATGTCCCCAACTTCTTTTTTGTTTTTAAGGCATTGAAAAGTCTTTATTTCCTCAGAAAATTCCCCATTATAGTGTGCAAATCATTAGATATTCATGCCTTTTAAAATACACATTCACTCTGATTACATGTGAAGGAGGATAGGCTAGCTCTATGGTCCAGGCTAGCCTCACACTCATGGTCCTCCCTCAGCTCCCTGCATGCTGTGATTACAGGTGTGTACATCACACCAGGCTTGCTCTAGTCACGTCTATCAAATCGTTTCTTTCTTCAGTGGTCTAATCAATATGTAAAACGACACCAATAACCTGTTTGCTTAGCTACCTACTATCTTCCCTCTTCTTTCTAGAACTCACACCTAAGTACTTGGGTCTAGTACCTTGTAGGCCCTGAAGTCAGGCTGCCCAAGTTGATTACTAATTATGGGACAGGCTTGGGTTTGGTGCTGCAGTGTTTCTTCCATACAATTAAATGAACAAGGAACGAATTAGATTTCCTTAGCCTATAGTGTGACACTGCTTATTAAGCAGTGATTAGCATAATGTCCTATCAGGTGCTAAGTTAGTGCTCAATAAATACTAGTAACTGTTAACAGCAGTAGCAAGAATTCTCATTCCCTCTTCTGTCTACTCAAGTGTCACACTCATTCAATGAGTCTATACTGTTTTGCATATAGCAGATGCAATTTTATAGGATGAAAAATTCTGGTATGCTTTCTATAGAGAAATGGCATATGGACCCTGGAAAGAATTTTAGGTGTGTAATTATTATTCAACCACCACTTACTTAAATGCTCAGTTCTAGATTTTAAAGCCCCAGAAGGGGAGGGGTTGGCAAGGATTTTTAAGGAAAGTCTTTACCAGTTTTGTTTCATTTGGAGCACAAAAATGTTTTTAAGGATTTGACTTTGGTCAATTATCTTTTGAGGTAGATAGAGATTTTACTTGGTGTCCTTCTTTTATTTATTACTTATTTTGTTTGTTTTCATTATAAGACAGTAGTATGTGTAGCATCTAAGCCCTGACCACCAAGCAGAGAGGATAAGATCTCACATTTACTCCATCATCCAAAATGTCCAGAGCAGTTGTTAGCATCAGGATGCCTTCCTGTCTGACCTTCAGCAGAGCCCAAACCTAACCTTCAGCTGTTGAAATGGGTTCCTGTGGTGTTGCTGTGACTTTGTAATGCAGTGGTCACCTCAGCAATTCATCACAGTCTTTGCACTAGATTGGAGTTCTGTAATAATGTGCAAGGACCATATTGATTTGCCTTTAAAAGTAAAATGTTGTTTAGTTGTTGTTTATGGGATGGATCCCCAAGTGGGGCAGTCTCTTGGTGACCGTTCAGTCTCTGCTCCAAACTTTGTCCCTGTAACTCCTTCCATGGGTATCTTGTTCCCCCTTCTAAGGATTCTGAGCTTCTGGGCTAATATCCACTTATCAGTGAATGCATATCATGTGTGTTCTTTTGTGATTTGGTTACCTCACTCACAGGAGCCTGATATAGCTGTCTCCTGAATTGCTCTGCCAGTGCCTGGCAAATACAGAAGTGGATGCTCACAATCATCTATTGGACAGAGCTCAAGGTTCCCCAATGAAGGAGCCAGAGAAAGTACTCAAGGAGCTGAAGGGGTCTGAAGCCTCATAGGAGGATGAACTAACTAGTACCCCCAGAGCTCCTTGGAACTAAACCACCAATCAAAGAAAACACATGGTGGAACTTGTGGTTCTAGCAGTATATGTAGCAGAGGATGGCCTAGTCGCTCATTAATGGGAGGAGAGGCCCTAGGTCCTTTGAAGGTTTTATGCCTAAGTATAGGGGAATGCCAGATCTGGGAATGGGAGTAGGTGTGTTAAGGAGCAGGGGGAAGGGGATAGGGGATTTTCGGAGGGGAAACTAGGATAGGGGATAACATTTGAAATGTAAATAAAGAAAATTTCTAATAAAAAAGTAAAATGTTAAAAAATTTAAGATAGATTGGTTTTATTAATTAATTTTTTTGATCTACTTGAAATAGTCGTGGTTTACATTATCTTACAGATATAGTTCATGTGTTACACTTTGGCCTTAAGATCCATCCTTTGCAGACACACTACGTGGCATATTTTGACAGAGAATGCCTTTGTGTCAGCTCCATCCTGGATTGCCTCAGTATTAATCATCAACTCACTTTTTTTTTATCCTTTAGTTTTCTCTTCTGAAAAGGTTGATTTTTATCCCTGGGTAATCTGTGTTAATATATGGGTTTACTTAGATGAACTTATTTTGTAAACTATAGAAACCAATATTTTTTACCATTTTCAGTTTTTACCTTTCCTTTTAACATGTTTATTTGAAATCTACAGAGTTTTAATACAGAAGAGATTTCTGGAGCATTTTCTTGACTTTGAAGAATAATTTAATTAGCATTATATGAACAGTTCATTTTGTAAATGATTGTACAATACATTCATCTTGACAAAATGATATTTAATAGAACAAGAGCTAATATAACTTTAAAAGCTGGTTGCAAAACTCTAGGCGAACCAACAGATTTCTTTTGAGAGGCAACCATTTAAAAGCATCCTCAACTGTGATTAAAGCTTCAACTTAGAAATCTTCAAACAAGGCTGAAAAGAAAAGCTTTGAGGAAATCTTATGGGTAAAAAAAAATTCTCATTTAACTGGAAGGATTAATGTTGATGTGCAGGAAGTAGACTTGAGGTAAGGATGGATGTGGGGAGAAGCTGGCATCAGAGAAGGAAGGACTACACTGGTGTAATTGACTGACAGGCAAAGGGGCGGGGTGAACTCAATGAAGGGTCTGCATTTCCTTTTTCTTTTTTCCCCCTGAAATCTTTCTTTATTTCTTTTTAAAATTTTTATTTAATCTTATTTTTCACATTCTAGATTTTATCCCCCTCCAGGTCTACCCTCTGTTTCAAATTCCATACCTCCTCCCCCCCACCCCATGTCTCCAAGAGGATGTACCCTACAACCCACATCCCACCAAATTTCCCCACTTCCTGGGGCCTCCAGTCTCTTGGGGTTAGGTTCATCTTCTCTGACTCAACCCAGACCCAGAAGTCCTCTGCTGTATATGTGTTGGGGGCCTCACATCAGTTGGTGTATGATGACTGGTTGGTTGTCCAGTGTTTGAGAGATCTCAGGGGTCCAGGTTAATTGAGACTGTTGGTCCTCCTACAGGATCACCCTCCTCTTCAACTTCTTCCAGCTTCTCCCTAATTCAACAACAGGGGTCAGCAGCTTCTGTCTATTGGTTAGTTGTAAATATCTGCATCTGACTCTGTCAGCTGCTTGTTGGGTCTTTTGGAGGGCAGTCATGATAGATCTCTTTTTGTGAGCACTCCATAGCCTCAGTAATAGTGTCAGGCCTTGGGGCCTCCCCTTGAGCTGGATCCCACTTTGGGTCTGCCACTGGACCTCCTTTTCCTCAGGCCCTTCTACATTTTTGTCCCTGCAGTTCTTTCAGACAGGAACAATTCTGGGTCAGAGTTTTTGACAGTGGGATGGCAACCCCATCCCTCCATTTGATGCCCTGTCTTTCTACTGAAGATGGACTCTACAAGTTCCCACTCCCCACTGTAGGGCATTTTCTATCTTCAGCAGATGAGCCAAATGAATTTCTTGAAATGTAATGTCTTCAGGTAAGAAGGTATGCTTGTTTCCCTTAAAGCCCAATTGGTTGTTTCTTTTGAAGACTGACTTTTCCTTGGAATGAAGAGTCACATTGTCTAATTTCTGTCCCATGAGATGCCTCTGACTACGGTACTGAGTCTGGACTATGATGTCCAGTAGAAGGCCAGTGTGCGGCATCAAGTAGGGTGAATGGAGACATAAAACTGCGATCAAAGTAGAGAAGGGAGAGGGAAACAGAAGCACTTTGGACATATCGTTAATGTAAATTCAGCAAAATTTCATAGAGAAGTAAATGTGGGTGGGCACTGTGGGGAAAAAAAAAGTATTCCGGATGCCTGTAAGATGTCAGAAACATCGACAAGGGTGAACTCACTCTCTTCTGATGTACAAGAAACTGGGGGAAGGAGTGGATTTAGGAAACAAGTTGAATATCTGGTGTTAATTTTACCTCTAGGTGTCTATCAAATATTTTTAAAAGATAGGCTAAGTAGGCAGCTGAAGGTCCAAGGGAAAGATGTATTGTGACCATCTGTCTATAGTTTAGTGGTTCTGAACCTTCTTAATGCTGTGACCCTTTCATACAGCTTCTCATGTTGTGGTGATCCCTAACCATAAATGTATTTTTGTTGCTATTTTATGACTGCAATTTTGCAACTGTTATGAATCAGGTATTTAGCTGATATTCAGGATATCTAATATGTGAGCCTTGTGAAAGAGTCATTCAACCCCAAAGGAGTTTGTGACTCACAGGATGAGAACCACTGATATATATGATGTTGAGTGTATGTAAGGAAGGAAGACTTAAACTGAGCAATGTGGAGGGTGGGATAAAAGGAAGCACTGACAAAAGGCACAAAGAAGGAGCCACCATCCTTGACCAGGCAGGCACTGGAGTCTGGAGTGAAGTGAAAGAAAATATCAAAAAGGAAAGAGTGTGAGGCCATGCAAATGACACATTAGTAAATTCCTGCCTCATGAGCATGAGGATTCAAGTGCAGATCCCCAGCGCACACTGAAACGCTGAGGATGGTCATGGACATCCGTAATGCCAGTACTAGGGTGGGAAGCAGAGACAGGCAGATCCCTGGAGCTTGGCCAACCAGGCTCAAGTTTGCTATGGTTTCAGTGAAAGACTAAAAAAAATTAAGGTATAAAGTGGTAGTAGAAGACATATGGTATCACCTGTGCTCCCCATGAATTCATACTATATGCACACACAGAGAGACACACAGACAACACACACACACACTCACAGCATGTAAGAAGTAGAAGACGGTGGTGAAGGAGGAAGAGAAGGAGGAGGTGGTGGGGAGGAAGAGGAGGATAAGCAGAAGAGGAGGAAGAAGAAACTTGGTGAATTGGCTCTGTTAGACATAGCCCTTATATGGACTAGGATGAGGAATAGTTACTTGTGGATTTAACAGTATAGATGACACTGATGACTTCGATGAGACCAACTTGATCAGAACTAATAGATTAAAATATCCACATAATGTATAAAAGGGAAAACAAGAAGTAAGATCTTAAAGAAAGCAAGTATAGACCATTATTAGTCTTTAAAGGGAATTTTTTCAAAAGGAAAATTTGAGTTATGCTGAAGGAGGAGAAACAAAGGAAAGGCTTGTCAAATAAGTGGAAAGGCTGATTCCAGATAAAAGTATGTTTCCAACAGGCAAGATGTTTGGGGTATATGTAAAATTCTAGCAAGGGGCATCCATACAGCAATCTACAGAAAATCCGATAGTTTGTATTTTCTCTATTAAGCAGAAGGTAGTAGCTCCAGCTGGGAAGAGAGACAGTGAAAGTATAGCATTTGAAAAGAGCTCAAATAGGTGCTTAGGAAAAAAGAGGCATGGAGTGACTCCCCAACCCCAAACCAAAGGAAAGGCCCAATAGATGCTTGTGATCACAAATCACAAACAAAATGCAGTTCTTGCTTTCTCCAGCCTGCAGAAAACCCAAAGAGATGACTTCTACACAGGTTGTGGACTGGTTGTATGGCTATGCTGAGGTGACAGAAGAGCAAGGAAATAAAGGTGGAAGAGTGTCATTTTTACTGCAGAATTTGCATGGAGAAGAAAAGGAACAACCAAGAGTCAAGTGACAGTCAAAACCCAATGGGGACATTGAGCTGAAGCTTCCATGAGGGACAGAGACTCCTACGGTCAAGATTAAAGAAGAGAGATGGAATGAAGGGGTGGGGGATTGTTCTACAGTGGGACTGGACATGAACCCAGGAATGACTCGATCTTGAGACCACGGAAGTAAGCACTGGGGTTAGCCTGTGCTCCTCCAAATATTGTCTATCATTAGGTCAGTATGATTTCCTGGAGGAGACACTTGGCGTGAAGGACCGTACCTATATATACTTTAGTCTCTGTTCAAAACATTTGGCATGATTGTCATTTGTTCAGGAAGTTATGAACCTATCCCAGTCTTCCTTGAGGGTTTCTCTCTACTCTCTGGAGTACTATTGAGATGGGACATTCTTGCACGTTTCTTCCCCAGGAGCACCCTCTGCTCCTTCCCTTCACGCATCGTATGAGCACTTCCCTGACCAGAGAGCCCATCTCCTTAGCTATTTCAGTCCTTGAGGTAGCCTTAGTGGCTGTCAGTGTGTGCTCTTCTCCCCTCCACGCCCCCCACCCCTATTATCAGGGATTTCTTTTTAATATTGGTACGTGTGGGATTTAAATGGTGGAATTTTAGATCTATTTTGAAGGTGGAGATAACGTATTTTTGGTGTTTGGTTGCAAGATTTGATCAAATGAAAAGAACCAAAGATAAGATTCAAGGACTTCAGATCTTTTTAAACCACTGAAAGGATGGAATTGACCATAGTTGGAATGGGGAAAACTCAGTTTGGTCATTTCAATCTAAACTTGGGTAACAAAGGAGCTAAGTTGAGTGGATCATTATGACAGCGCTCTGTCAGTGAGCTGAGGCAGAGTGTGAGAAACCATGTAATAATTGTATGCTCATTAAAAAGCTGAAGGTAAAAAAGATAGAAAGATCAAGAAACGGTGGCTTAGCCATATGATGGTGGTTCCAAAGTTTGAGTTTCTCGGTAAGAAGGCACCAGATAGGTGTGTTGTAGATTCTGGGGTGGCACGGAGACAAGAAGAACAAATCATGACAGAATCTCCTTTCTTCTAGAAAACTGAATCCAGAAAGCTCTTTCTATATAAAGAGCTTCATGAATTAGCACCTTCACAGGAGCACCTGCCAGGCAAGTCAGAAGTCCTGGGTAACTAATTGCTTCCAGTTCTGTAGTGGTTTCAAACCATCTACCTCCTGCTGGAGAAAGCTGACTGGAGATAGGGTTTTTTTTTTTTTTAAGTAAGGTAGAAAAGTGCCTCCTTCCAAATGGAAGGAAAAATAAAACCAAAAGCCATTAGGTGCTCAGCAGCGTAGGATGGCTTTCTGCAGAGAGGACACACTGGAGAAATAAAATCAGGATAGAGAGGGTGGCAAGAGCTCTCCGACTGGTTAGGGACTATCAGAGAGGCAGGCAAAGGCCTTCCTTCTAATTAGTTCACAGGAATGTGAAATAGAGCCCCCGAAGTCAAGACCTAGTTATTACAGCTGCTTCTGGCCGCAGCTTGTGGAGGGACACTTTGGCCCCAAGATGACAATGAAATCAAAGACAATAGAGAACAACAGAGAAGATCTTTAAGTTCCAATCTAAGATTCAGTGTGGAAGTTAAGAATTTATGTGGGTGATGTATAATTTATGTGTTTGGGACATTCCCCCCCCCAAAAAAAAAATCCAGTATGTTTTTAATGCTTTAACAAATCTATACACATATGAAGTACTGTGATCATAATTATCCCGTTATCTTCTGCTTTTAGCTCTCTTATATGTCTTTCATTCTTGCCAAGCTCTCCCCCCCAGCCCCCTAACCCACTATGTTTCATTAGGGTTGCTTGCTAGGGTGTGTGTGATAGTATTTACTTGAGTAAGGACAACTTAGCAGTGGCTATATAACTGAAACATGGGACTCTTCCTCCCCCAGCCACTTAGGGATAGGTGGGACCTCGCAAGCATTCCTCACAACTACTGTCTGTGGTGGACTGTGATGGGTCCAGTTTTGTGACTACTTCTTGTATCTACTATAGCTGTGAGCTACATCAAATCCAAAAGACAGTGACTTATTATATTACCCATCTCTTCATCCTCTGGCTCTTCCATTCTTTCTACCTTCTGTCCTGAGATAGTCCACGAGCCTTGGAGTGGGTGATGCGGACATCCTCCTTAGGCATGTGCACCCATTGATCTCTCTCATCACTGTGACCTTCTATGAGGCTGCCTTTACTACCACCCACAGCCAGAAGGAGCCTCTCTGACCAAGGCTGAGAACATCACTCATCTATGGGAGGAAACATAGATATTTGTACCAGTGGTTTGACAGCATGTCCATTTTGCACAGCATTAGTGAAAACCAGTAGTTTAAGTCGATCAGAATTTAAGGTACGTAAAAAAAAAAAATACTGAGTTGTCAAAACCGGCAATAAAAACTGTTCTCAACAAATCATGAAATGGCTCACTTGGTCTTTTTGTTTGTTAGTCCTCTGAGGTCACATGACTTTTCTGTAGTGGCTTTATGACAAATTATGAATCACACAGGAGGCAAGATGTTTGCTACTAGATGCTTGACCACAAAAAAAAAAAAAAAAAAAAAAAAAAAAAAAAAAAAAAAAAAAAAAAAAAAAAAAAAAAAAAAAAAAAAAAAAAAAAAAAAAAAAAAAAAAAAAGGAGAAGTCATGTCTCAATAGTATCAGACTATGAAAACACAGTGTGTGGTGTGTGCGGGTACAGGGTGCTGGGCTTGTAATTTGAAGTGAAATCAGTTGATAGAGGAGTAGTGGTTTAGTGGCTAGAGAGCAATTAAGAAAGAACACTGTTTTTGCGGAAGACCCAGGTTCCATTCCCAGCACCTATGTCACAACCCCCCCTGTAACTCCACCTCTGGAGGATCTGATGCCCTCCTCTGGCTTCTAAGGGCACTGCACTTAACCATTACACAGTCCTACGTCTAATTTAAAATAAAATAAATTAAAAATAAAAATGTAAAGACTAATGGTTTATCTGAACAACAGGAAGTAAATTTACTCATATGTCCCATTCTTTGAAAGGCTAGGGTGGGATGAAAGTTTCTAAGAGAGTAAGTAATTCATTTCAGAGAGGAGGAGGAGCCCTGTTTGGGAGACGAGCTATGAGAAAATGACTATATTAAAGGGAAGAGGACAATGATTCTTCAATGAAGGAACAGAGCAGCTTTAAAACTCCCTGTGGTTGAGCATGTTATCCTCTGAGAGGCTCCACCCAGCAGCTGACTGAGACAAATACAGATACCCACAGCCAAACAGCGGATGGAGCTTGGGGACTCTTAGGGAAGAACAGGAGGATGGATTGCAGGTCCTGAAGGGAATGGGAACTCCACGAGAAGACCAACAGAGTCAACTAACCTGGACCCTTGGGATTCTCAGAATCTGAACCACCAACCAAAGGACATACATGGGCTGGACCTAGGCCTCCCCACATATGTAACAGATGTGCAGCTTGGTCTTCACGCGGGTCCTGAACAAAACTGTACTTGGGGCTATCCCAAAAGCTGTCGTCTGTCTGTGGTATATGTTCTTCTAGCTGGGCTACCTTGTCTGGTCTCAGTGGGAGAGGAAGTGCCTAGCTGCCCAGAGGCTTGAAGTGCCGGGGTGGGGGAGAGGATCCTTTTGGGGTGGGGGGAACCCACTCAGTGGAGAAGGGAAGAGGGGGATGGAGGAAGGGTTGTAGGAGGGGGTGACCGGGAGGAGGGCAGTGAGTGGGATGTAAAGTGAATAAATAAGTAAAAATATAAACTTTAGTAATAGTAATAATAATAATAATAATAATAATAATAATAATAAAGTCCCTGTGACATGGCATGAGTAGCACCACAGAGGGAATCAACACTGAAGGTGCTGGCATTATAAGCTACCTTTCAGTCTCTTGGCTTGTCTTAAGAACAGAGACATTGGCCAGTGTTATAAGTAGAGAGATAACCCATTTATCTGTCTGGCAGCTCCTGTTTTCTCTGGATACTGGGAGCAAGATTCTCCTTGGAAGACTATCCCAAGAGAGCAAAGATACACCTATGGAGAATGGAGGCAGTTCAACTCACTCGGATATTTGTTTAAATCCCTAATGAAATGCTAGTGTGTGAGGCCTGAAGGCAGCATCAGCAGCTTACTCACTGGCCATACCTGTGGCCTACAGTAGACAAGCGCATGCCAGTATTCCCTGCCAAGACCCTCTGGCTGAGTCTCAGACCCATAGTTGGCTGGCTCAGCTCTCGGGGGTCAGGGGAGCTTTCTGAATCTCTGCCATAAGTGCCTGGGCTTTGCTGCAATCACCTCTCCTTTTTGCCAAACTGGCTGCATGCCACCCCACCCAGCTTTCCGCCCAGCGGCCTTCTGAGGCCCCCTTCAGGAAGTCATAAGAACTTCAGAATTTCATAAATACCTCAGGGAAATAAAAAAGTGTGGCGGGGGGGGGGGGGGGGGCTCAGAAAATATATCCCCAAGGTTATACTATTCCTTTCCATGTAAAACTATCAATTTCAACAGGATGCGGAGATGCCCAGAATCTATAAGAGACTAGGAAACGAGGCCTTTCTTCCAATGTAGCCTCTCAGATACTTGCTTGTTGTTCTTTTAAGACAAAAAACCCAACAGGAAAATCCCAGGAGACCCATAACTTTCCTTCTGAAATTTCACCAGAAACTTGGTTAGGTCCTTCCTTACCTGGAACAGAGTGCTCGTGTGTCTGTATGATATTCTTCAGACTGAAATCTGCTTGCCCTAAGGTACCATCTGCCTTTCAAGGCTGTTGACTTGATAAGCCACCTTCTCCTACCCAAGGACATCTCTTGACCTGCCCTGAGAATGGAAAGGATTTAGGTGGAACAGAATTTGCAGTTGGATATATATTAGTTTCTTCTTTGAAATTCTTCTTTTAGGTTTTTGTTTTTTTGTTTTTGTTTTGTTTTTTTTCGAGACAGGGTTTCTCTGTATAGCCCTGGCTGTCCTAGAACTCACTCTGTAGCCCAGGCTGGCCTCGAACTCAGAAATCCACCTGCCTCTGCCTCTCAAGTGTTGGGATTAAAGGCATATGCCACCACTGCCCTGCTGAAATTCTTCTTACATTGAACTAGCACTACTAAAATTAAAAATATATATATGGGAAAATATACGTGCTTAAATGTGTGTCACAAATGCTTAATAAATATATACTTATTGGGGGGGAGGGTATCACCTTATTAGTGCCAGTTAAGGCTGCAAGAACAACCTGGACTCTTAAGTCTTCAGCGCGTATGGAGCATCCGAGTGGAGTGAGTCTGGCTGGCCACCAGAATCTGACATCTCTAACGTGGCTCCGAGCAAGCAAGTGGACTGACTTGTACACATGATTGGGGTTTCTTCTTGCTTGTTCCATGCCCTAGTTTGTGTGCCCTAGGATGGGTGGCACCATACACCGAATGTATGTCACCATGGGGCACAGCCAGTGGTTAAAATTCCAGTAGACACAAGGTTGTAGTGGTCGAGGGGCACCATTCCACAGATGTTATGTCATGAGAGATCTTCCTTTGTTTCAAACGGCATTTTATTAACTCGATTTTCTCTTGCTTTTACCCGGAGCTAATGCAGGTGAAAATTTAACTGCTTCATTCGCTGGAATTTTCTTTGAGAATTCAATTCACTATGGCATGTATCTTCTCTCTAATTACCCTGTCTACTTCAGTGTGATGAATAGTTTTTCTCTCTGATTTGATTTTCTCTGCTGAGGTTGTTTTTTATCACATGAACTATGCCCCCCCATCAGTTATATTTGTGAGACATATATGTGATCATTATGGCTAAATATGAAACTGAGGGGAAATAGGATTCAAATGTATAAGAAAACGGAGTTGGGGGAGTTTTCTTGGATTTGCAGTATATACTGCCGGCTGGGGAGAAACCCCTCCATACCCCTGGTTGAAAAGGATGTCCATGCAGCTAGGCATGGCTTTCTGTGCACCTCTGGTGCTACCGTTTCCATTTGGGAGAGTGTTTCCTGCTCTGTTTTGGCTGTGACAGAAGGAAGGTAGGTTCTGTACTGACCCTGGTGCTTGGCTTTGATTTTGTGTGGCATGTCATTAGAAGACCTAAGGCAGAACTTGTTCCAGAGAAGCTCCAGGAAGCTTTGTATGTAGTGGGGAGAGAGCAGCTCCTCTCTGCTCCCCTAGCTCAACTTTGGAAGCATTCGCTCCTCTACTCCATCCTTGGCGCCTGTGGCAGGCAGAGTTCTAAAACTGGCCCCTGATGCCTGCTTTCTGAACCCTAGTTCTCCTCTTGAGTACGTGAAAGCTGTGATGTACTGCTGGCCAATGACAAGGAGATGGGCCGTAACTCTATTGTGTGTTTTAGAACAAAGTGTGTATGGGGGAGGGGGGCGGTGTAGATGCAATCAAATTCTCCATCATTGACTTTAACTTAATCAAAGAAAAGATCATACTATATTTTTTCTCATTCCTGTGAAAAATACCTGATATAAGTAATTTAAGGAAGGGGCAATTCATTTTGCCTCAGTCTAAGAGAGTACAGTCCTTTTGTTGGGGAAGATGAGGTCAAAGCTTCTTGTGAGACAAGGGCATAAGGCTGCTTGAACAATGCTTTTCATATCAAGGACCAGAGACAGACAGAGACAGAGAAAACACAGAGAGAGACGGACAGAGAGAGAGAGAGAGAGAGAGAGAGAGAGAGAGAGATAGGAAGTGAAGGAGGAGACAGGAAAGAATGGAGAGAGAGGGACAGAGAGGAACATAGAGACAGAGAGGCACACAGAGACAGAAAAAGGAAGGAAGGGAAAAGGGGGAGGGGGAGGGAAGGACGAAGGAGAGGGAGAGGGAGAGGGAGGAGAGGGAGAGGGAGGAGAGGGAGAGGGAGGAGAGGGAGAGAGAGGAGAGAGAGAGGGAGGAGAGGGAGAGGNACCTATGTCCTAAGGTTGTACAGGATCATGAAACAGCACCATCTGCTGGAAGGCATGTGTTAAGGCCAAACCAGACCCCAGGAGATGAGCATTACAGAGACAATTAGACTCAACCCCTAGCAGAGTTGGCTGGGCAAACCTGTACCTGTCATGTGATCTCTTCACACAAGATCTAGAAGCTAGTGACTAGAAACTACAGTCTGTTTCACAGTGCTGCTGGCATTGGAGAAGCAAGCCCCACAATTCTAAAGTTGTGAGGAACTGAATTCTGCCAGCATCACAAGATCTCGAGCGAGGACCCTGAACCTCAGTTGACACTGCAGATTTGACCATTGCCTGGATAACAACCTAGTTAGACCTTAATCAGAACCCAGTCAAGACTTGTGGCTCATGAAAACTGTTTGGATAAGTCTACATTGTTATGAGCCTCTAAACTCACTGTAAGGAATACAAAGGTAAAAGATTATTACAATGCCCCATGTTCTATTCATTTGGTCAAGGAGGCTCTCATTTTGCCTGGCCCCCAAGGCACAGTTCAGATCAATGCCAGTCCCTTGGTCTCCGTGAGTTTATATGATTGAGAGAGGATTCTACCTCGCATCTCCAACCCCACCTGAGTATCACTTATGCATTTTCTATCATCCTATTTTCCCTTAAAATATGTTTTTGTATGAATAAGTAATAAATTGTGAGGCTAATGCTTTAATAATGAAGTCTTGAGAAATAAGACAAAGGATGGGAGACTGTATTAGGGACCATCCAGATGGAAAATCCCTGCATTATTGATGCCTTCTCTCTAGACTTCCTGTCTCTGAGACCCAGCTCTTCATTAAATACCAGCAGAGCTTTCGTTTTCTCCAGCACATATTGGATCGCCCTGTTCCTCTGTTTGAGAAGTCTGTGTGTCTCATCACTATATAAGGAGCACTGGGTTTGATCCTTAGCACTGTGAAAAAGAAAACTATTTTTAAAAATAATGTGTGCATGCATATCTTGCGGATAGTTAAAAATGTGTGCTGTAATAGAAGAAGCTTTTCAGTTATAACAGTCCTTTTGAACTAGGGTGGCTCCTGCTTTTAATCTATGTATTGGGGAGGCTGAGGCAGGAGGGTTGCTTTGAGTTTGAGGCCAGCCTTGATGACATTGTGATTTCCAGGATACCCAGTGTTACTGTACTAAATTCTGTCTCAAGCAAAACAAATCAAAATTTAAAAGAAATCACTTTGAAAGTCCTATGAAAACTGTTGACTATAACGGTTATAAACTTATAGCAATAATTATAAACTTTGGAAGCTTATAGGAGTTTATAAACTGAAGCAATATAAAAAGCCAATACACATGAGTATCCAAATGATGCCCCAGGAACTATGTATCTCTAGGGAAATTTTATAAAGTGTGTAACCCAGTGCTCTTGTTGAGTGGTTCATTATTAATTTGATATGGACTTCTACTACTTACTTTAATAATGTGAGATCATTTCACAGTTACTGTTAATATAACATGTTATAAGTCGATGGGCTATTATGTCCATTAAAGTTAATATAATTGTTATCTGTCCATTCTTGAAGAAAAGAATCTTTATGTGAGCAAGACCAAAAATGTCTATCCAACACAACTTACTCATATCACGCTTCTTATTTTTATCCAAATGTACCATGCACTCCTAAGCATATTATTCTTAGTGCACATGGCTCCTCAATTCTGTCAACTTGAAATGTTTTCCCATCCAGTCTGCCTCATAGACTCCACATCCATCAGGTAAATTAACTAAAGGTAAATACCTTACTCTATTAAAGCTGCTATATTAAAACATTTTAAATTGGATAATTTGTTGTTGTTGTTGTTGTGGTGGTGGTGGTCATTGAAACAGGGTCTCTATAATACTCTGGCTATCCTGGAACTCACTATATAGACCAGTCTGCCCTCAAACTCACTGAGCTCTGTCTGTCTCTGCCTCCCAAGTACTGAGATTAAAGATGTACACCCACACCCAGTTGTAAACTGGATAACTGAAACAACAAAAGCGTATTTCTCTTCTGGATGCTGAGAAATGTGTATTAAGGAGACCTGGTGGTTAGCTTTTGGGTTCATAGACAGAACGTTCTCTCTGTGTCTACATGGGGAGGAAGAGACAAATGGACTCTCTCCAACCTCTTGTTATGGAGCAGACACCATACATGAGCCCTCTACCTCCATGACCCCATGACCACATCTCCTCTGTGTAGCCATTCCTAGCTCCACCAAGTTTGGTGCTCTGCATGTACTTCTTGCAAATTGTATATGGATACATTTATTTGAGTTTCATGAGCCCCTTAAGTAGAGGGATTGTGTCTCAAAGCAAAATGTATCCCTAATGCCTAGAATGGTGACTAACTTACAACAGAAGTTAAATACTTGAATAAGTGAATGATCATTTGATTTTTTTCTATCTATCTATCATCTATCTATCTATCTATCTATCTATCTATCTATCTATCTATCTATTGGAATTCTCTAACCTACTATGAACGTAGTTTGGATGTAAAATTTGGTGGCACTGGGTGACTGCATGACGGTGACTGCTGCTCTGGACTTAATGCTTTGATTTCTCCAAATTCTTATGTTGTAACCTGCCCCACAAGGTGATGCTGTTTATATCTTGAAGGTGGAGGGCTCGTGAATTCCATCTCTATAACAAGCCAGGGTCAGCATTCTCCTTAGCAACAGTGATTCCTCTAAGCCCTAGAGTCTTGCCTCAGAGAGATGTCATTTTAATGTAAATTCTTGTTATGTAATCTGTCTGATTTTACAGAAGAGAAGATTTCTTTTACAATGGGAAGATATTCTGTCTTTATAGACAGTTAGAAGTAGTTGACCCAGTGTTCCCAAGACCATTAAAATCACTCTAGAAAGTAATGTGTCTGATAATTTGAACTAATTTTCTTATTCTTTTTTTCTTCCTGTTTAGTGGACTTTTGACTTAAGGCTTGATTTTAAAAATAACTTTCTATAAAGTTATTTTTTAAATCCCTGTTTTATCACAGGATCAACACACTGGATAGGATGGCTATATTTTCTTTCCTAGTATTGGCTTCCTTATTGTTTTTCTCTTTTTTGCATTAAGAGTATGAAGTTAAAAATATATTTGTGTTGGGCCATGGAGCATTGAGGAGAATTCCATCTGCTGAGCAGCAGCTTTCATAGGTTAGAGTGAACTCTCACTGAAATGTATGGTTAAGCTGTCCATGGTCCTGATTTAGATCAGCTAATGGGATACAAGGAAAGCGCCTAGGTTTCAAAGAATCATACCTATTCCAGAGCCAAGGATGTAGTTTCTGCATTATACACTCTCCTTGGATATCAACCAGGACTATTGTTTGCCTTCATTTCCTCTATTAGTAGAGATATATGTGGTCTATTTTATAAGTCACATAATCAGGAGTTGACTATACAGAGCTAATAATAGATTTCAGATTCTCTTCTGGGAAGCATACAAGCATACACAAAGGGAAGCATTATTGGCTAAACAAATATCTCCATCCTTGGTGATTAGCATTTTGAGAGGCGGTTGTATTAGAGAAAGGATTTAGATCATATATCACATAACTTCAATGTAGCTTTGTGCTTCTTCTAATCTTAGTACTAAGTAAATAGTACTTGTTTAACTTTGAAGGGAATTTCTACTCTATTTTAGTCTCTTAACATCGGACAGGACAGTTCCTAGTCCAATGATGTGGTGCAGACCATCAATTTGCAGCTGTGTTTTATTTCTGCTATTAGCTATACTTTTCTAGAAAGGGCAACATTATAATAAATGTGTCAAGTTCTATAAGTAATTTGCTATTTACTAATAATACATTTGCTCCCAGAAATTGCTAATAGAAAAGATTAATACAAGGATATCAAATGCAAAGGGAACCTGAATTGCTTTTTATTCCCCATATGCTTGATATATTACCTTTGCAGCAGCAATTATTCTGTAAAACTTTAAAATTCATTTTAATCTATTTACCTAAAATTGGCTCTCTATTATTAAATAAGAACTAATGTTCTATTTTAGCAACCTGAAGCATGAATTACTGTGGTTGGAGCCTTAATTATTGGTTGGTTATGAATGTGTATCCGTTGCTTTTCTCATTGTTCACACAGGATATCTGACAAAGGGACGCAAGGACGGGCTTACTTCAATTTTGAGTTTATTTCTATGTCATGTGTACATGTGTTTGCCTGCATGTATGTGTGCTCATCACATGCATTCCTGGGGCCCAGAGGAGGTCACCAGATCCTGAACACAAGTCATCTGCAAGAGTAATGTTTGTCATCGTCGTCATTGTCGTCGTCGTCGTCATTGTCGTCGTCATCGTAGTAGTCATTGTTTGACTTTTTTATATTTTCTGGACAGAGATTCATTTTGTAACCCTGGCTGGGAATTTGCTATATAGTCCCAATTGATATTCAATTCATAGAGACCCACCTGCCTCTAGCTCTTGAGTTCTGGAATTAAAAGTGTGAGCCTCCACACCTGGAATGAGACAAGTAACCCATGAAATATGGCTTTGAGGTCCTGGGACATAGCCCATCTACCACGAGGACATACCATTCATTTCTGTTACTTCCAATCTCCTCACTCTTTAGAACAACCACCTCTCCTCTCTGTTCAGATTCTCTTGTTCACTCTTTGGATCTTACTCAAAATATCTCTTTCCATCCTGGGATTTCCCAGAATCCCTTGATTAGAACATATCTGCCACACATTACCCCCAGAGACCTAAATGTGCCCTTGCATAGCACTCGGAAGGATTTACTGCAATTGCTACTATGAAATCTGCCTTCTCTCATGAGTGGCCAGCTTAGAGAGGACAGTGACTTTGTTCCTTGCAGTATCACCAAAGCACAACCATGTGGTGACACTTAGTAAATGCTCAAGAAACACGCTATGGTGGGATAAATAATTGAAGAGAAAAGCCAGGATCCTAGAGGGCAATGCAGCAGGAGATGTTCTTGTCTTGTTTCTGCCACTATCTTAGTTGTTTGACCCAACTGAGTCTAACCAATGTCTGAGTCCCCTTTCCTTATAAAAATGTGGATAATAATATCTGTACTGGTTGGTTTTGTGTCAACTTGACACAAGCTGGAGTTGTCACAGAGAAAAGAGCCTCCCTTGAGGAAATGGGTCCATGAGATCCAGCTGTAAGCCATTTTTCTCAATCTGTGATCAATGGGGGAAGGGCCCGTTGTGGGTGGTGCCATCCCTGCATTGTTAGTCCCGGGTTCTATGAGAAAGCAAGCTGAGCAAGCCAGGGGAAGCAAGCCAGGGGAGGTAAGCAGGATTCCTCCATGGCCTCTGCATCCGCTTCTGCCTCCAGGTTCCTGCCTTGTGTGAGTTCCTGTCCTGACTTCCTTTGGTGATGAACAGCAATGTGGAAGTGTAAGCTGAGTAAACCCTTTCCTCCACAACTTGCTTCTTTTAAAAAAAAATTAGAAAGGAGGAAGTAAAATTATCTTTATTTGCAGATGATATGATTGCTTCTTGGTTGTGATGTTTTGTGCAGGAATACTAACCCTGATTAAGACACTCCCTGTGCTACATACAAGGCTGTCATGAATGCCAAAAATGGAGAAAGACAATACTCAATGGGTAATTATCATGTGCAGGGCTCTAGGTGAGGTGCAGACATCAAAATTTTCTTTTTAATCTCTAGAAAGTTATCCACTTTAAGCCTAGAAAAGTTGTAAAGGGACTTGGGTTGAGTTTCTCTGACTCAAAAAGGTCTACTCTCTGTTTCTTCACATACTGATTGCTTTGATATCATGAGAGAAGACAGACTTCATAGTAGCAATTGCGATAAATTTTATGTGCTATGTAAGTGCTGTATAAGGACAAATTTAGGTTTCTGGGGAAATGTGTGGCAAGATGTGTTTTAATCGATGGGCTCTGGGAAGTCCTATGACGGAAAGGGATATTTTGAGTAAGACTCAAAGAGTAAAGAAGAATATGTGGATAGAGAGGAGATTGTTCTAAAGTGTGAGGAGATTGGACATAACTGAAATGAATGGCATGTCCTCTGGGTAAGTGGACTATATTCCAGGACCTCAAGGTTGGAGACCCTGGAGTGAAAGGATCATCAAGAAGTTACTGCACAGAGGTTAGCAGAGACTAAACTGGAGTCTTTTAAAGAGCTTAGATGTAGGCTGGGGAGATGGCTCAGGAGGTAAGGAAAGTTCTTGTTGATCAGAGTGTATGTCACTTCTGCACAGCTGTGAGGGCCTGAGTTCCGATCTCCAGCACCTACATAAATGTTGGAGGATTACTGATGGTTGCTGGTCATCAGACTAGTCTTCCTCCACATCCCTCCCAAAACTTCCTAGCAACTCTTGAGCAGCTCCAGGTCTGATAAAAGATCCTGTCTCAAGGCAAAATGGCTAAGAAGGAAAAAGACAGTGAATATTCTCTGCCAGCTTCCAACCACATGCACTCATACACTACACACACACACACACACACACACACACACACACACACACACACACACAGCTCACGGACATTGAGGGCAAAAGGAGCTATGCTTTCTACACTGCATAGAGACCCTAAGCACAGAACAAATTGATCTAAAATACCAGTTTAACTCCCTGCTTGACCCTCGTGGATTGTCAGATTTCTCACTAAGATGTTGTTAGGCCTGATTTGACCCTGATGGGAAATTGCCCCAGGTTTTAAGCAGCTATGATTTGCACTGCCCCTCACTCCCTTCAACCATGATTCTGCTTTGCTTAGAGGGCCTAGGACAGGAAGTAAGAATGTCTGGCAGAGGTGAGTCACTGGCTGTTCTGAACACGGTCTGGGGAAGATGTTCAAGATATAGGACTCGTAGGACTTCTGAGCATCACCAGATGCAGAAGCTAGAGAGGAAAACGAGGACGGAAGGAACAAATGCAGTCCTCACTCTCCTAGCTTGGACAGGAAACCGTAGGAAACTCTGGTCTTATTTCTGGAAGTATAATGTTGGAAAAAAGCTATTGTGGTAGCTCTGTGGGGTTAAGATGAGAGAATCATGCAAACTAGAGGACTCAATACAAGCATTCCAACATGTCTTCAGGCTCACAGGCATGATGTTTTCCTCTTTCCCTCTCCCTCCCTTCCTCCTTTTCCTCACCGGAAAAGCTCCTTCCCTTTGATATTTTCAGTTTACTTTTTGGGCCTCTGTATATTTCCATCTGGCTGCATTCACTCTATGGGGACATCTGTCGTTACCTGCCTCTGGTTTTAATTTAAAAGGGAGGGAAAAACCTGTAATTATGAAGCCGCCTAGGCATGTGGGCACCTGGTTCATTTCCCTGGGTAGCACTGTGACTCACCCTCATTAAAGTAGTTTTGCTTTGAGAAGCCTGATGTCTTATCGGGCTTGAGTTCTCTCTGCCCAGTATGTGAACAATGAGATAAGTGTCTCTCCTGGGCCACCCCCCTGCTCATCCTCTCTGCTATGAGTCAGATGTTTTACATTTCAAAACATTCTCTGGCCTCCAATTCCCCTCTTTATAAATTATGCAGAAAAACCTCTACCAACAACAGGTTCTAAACAGATGTCTAGATGTGCATCTGTAAAGGTCTGTAGTGCTGGGCTGTGATTCAGCCAGCAGCTTTATGGCCAACCAGCTGTGATTAGGAAAAGGTGTTGTTTCATTCATTGGCTCAACACTGTGTAAGCGTCAAGGTGCCTCATTAGAGGAAAGCACATTCAAATAAAGATGCCCAAGTCATGGGAAAAGCCCTTCCAGAGTCTCCTGGCCTCTGGCGCCGTGGGTTCCCTCACCTTCACAGGCAACCTCTTAGAAAGAGTTGCCTGCCCTGGCTGGACTCTTCCTAGCTCTCAGGCACACTGGTCTCTTCCTAGATATGGTGAGAATAGTCTGTTCTGCCTACCCCTTCAGCACTCTCACAAGTGGCTCTGGGGTAGCACACTCCCCCCAGCCTCCCTCTATCCCTGTTGTGCTCTGTGTGTACCCCTCCCCTGGCTGTTTTTCAGGGTTCTAAATGTCTTATTTGTGCACTGCCCCTTGAGGGTCTCAGCCACAGAAATGGCTTCATTGCTTGACCATATGCTGTTTTCTGTGAGGTTTTATCATTGGCTTAAGCTGGAGTTCAAACTGTTAAACTCATCTGTGCCCCAGACTGCTCTATGTGAGTGATTCACCTGTTGGCTTCAGAGCCAACAAGAGTTGTCTGAGTTGTATTCCTACCACAGCCACAAGAAGGTACTGTGGACATGGTGGCATGAAACAGAGATTTAGCATCTTATGGCCCTGCATGTCAGAGGCCTGCCCCATGCTCGCTCTGCAGTGCCTAGGGAGCAATGTTTACATCTATGTACACACATACTCACATACATGTACATGCACACACATACATATAAACATATACATACACACATATATACATACATTTATACACATGAGCATACACACATTATGTACATACCACATATATACACACATGTATACACATACATACACACATACACATATGCATACACATGTGCATGCACACACATACACACATTTGCATACACACACATACACACACACACACACACACACACACACACACACTTCCATATACTACTATGTGAGGACAGTGTGTAACTCCAGTATCTGCCTCTGGCCTCTTTTGATCTCTCTGTCCTTTCTTCTTGTATTAGATTTTATACTTGGGGCATGGGCATATCTTAAATGACTTTTAAATACTGCTTATATCACATGTACATAAACTTAATGGTGCAGAGAATATGACTTACTGATGGGATTTCTAAAACCTAGTAGTATGTTGTCCATAAACAGATCATTATGTAATGAATACTGATTGCAGAGAAAAAGAAAAGGAGGGAGGGAGAGAATGAAGGGAGGAAGGAAAGCTGGAAGAAAAGAGGAAAATGAAAAATTAGCCAATCTGAAAAAATCATGAACAAGCTTATTAGCAATGTTTCAGCATAAAATTTAAAAATGTGCTTCAATAATATTTTTCTAATCGATATACCAAAAAACACATTAAGTGTCAGAGACACATTTGAAGTTAACTCACACGCCTTCTATACTACAGCAAAACCCCATGGTCTCCATGAATCTTAGAACATGGAGTTAAATTCTCCTACACTTTTGTCAAAATGACTACTTTTTACATGCTGTTAACTTGTCTCTGTTGGAACTATAGGGTATCTTATCCTTTCTCAAATATGTCTAGAGTACAGAATATTTTATATCCTACCAAATGGATATGATTGAACAATGAGTAGCATTCTGATTACAAAAAAAGGAAGAAAAAAAAATCAGTGTATCTCCCTATATCTCAGCAAAATGTTTATGTGTGTCAGCCTGAAAGAACAGAGGAGAGCATCATACTGAGTTCATGTGTCCATTCGCTTTTGCAGGCACGTGGACTTCTCTGCACATAGAGATGGCAGGTGAAGGGTCATATTGATTATTTTGACAATCAAGGAATTAAAAAGGACGGGATAGGCAGAACTGCATCTGCTTTGGCTACATTGATACATTTTCTCCAGCAGATCTCCAGTAGACCCTGGCTCGTACTTGCAATTATTAAAAATGACCTCGGTTCAACTGAATCAGACAAGGTCTTCTAGGTGTTGATGAGGAGCCGTGTGACAGTGCCTTCTCTCCCCCCCCCCCCCGTATTCATTATGTAAGCAAATCGGAGTTGCTCTGGGGAGTTAATTGTGTTCTTTGTAAGAAGACAAGTCAAAAGAAAAAAAAACATGAAGATTTGTTATTTTGTTCTACTTTGCATTAATGCTACTTGATGATATTAAATTCATACAAACTTTCGGACACATAATTATACTATTCACTAATTAAACAGAAAAAGTCAACCAAATTAGATATAGTTAGAACAATGTCTTGGCAGAGCCCAGTGGGGCTGCCTAGATTTAGTGTCATTAAATTATCGTGAGTAGACACTGGCATTAACAGCTTAGTATTTATTATTCTTCTATCTTTAGCTCGTTTTGACAAACTGCAAAAGATTCTAGCTTTACTGTGTTGTATGGGGGCCTCAAGGTACTTATGTAACTGCCTCTATAGCTTAATGTAGCAATTTTCTTCATTTCAAACGATTCGTCTTTTTTTTTTTTTAATTTTCAGAAGTTTTACAGTATTTGAAACAATTTGTTCCCCTTTAGCAATAGAAGACGCTGTTGGCAGTTAAGATTCCTGTCTGTAAGTCATCCCTAGTCAGAAAACATTTTGTATGGCTTAACTAACTTAATCCTTGCACCAGCCCTAGGTCCACGCTGTTATCTTTGATATATAGCTAAACAGTGGAACATTTGACTTGACTCGGCCATGCGTACCTGACTAAAACTGGGCTTGGATGCCACACAATCTGACTCAGGGTCTGTGTCCTTGAGCACTGTTATGACATGTCCCTGCCTCTCAGTGGATCTCAGTAGTTAGATCATAATGCAATGTGCTTTAGAAAGCAAATACCACTTTTATTTTATTATAGTGGCCCTTGAGTCACACAGGACCCCATATGTACTTGGAATGTCTCAAAGTGTAAATAGGCCAGTAAGAGGAAGTGTCTGCATTTTCTGATTCTCATAAATGCTGGCCATGTCTGTCTATGTTTAGGAAAAAGCCGCTGTCTTAGAGAACACCCTCCTCCCTCTCCATTCAGTATTCATGGACTTCTCTTTATGGTTGAGTCACTCTTAAGTGCCAGAGATAGAAGTCCCAACCCTCTCCTAGAAAGAACTCAAGTCTAAGAAGGACAGAACAGTGTCTCCCACTTGTTACTGAGAATATAGAAAGCATCTTATTCCTTAAAGAAAGGATGGAAGTACTCTATCTTCTACACACCTCATCCACTGCCAGCCCCATCCTTATGACTCTGGTTCTTATGTTTAGAGCCAGATCCCCAGAGATCACCAGAGCTCTGCAACTGATTCAGGGATTTTGGTGACAGACACCACCATACCACCATAGGCATCTTTCTCATACATTAATTCATTCATTTTAATCTGTGTGCTGACTATTCCTAATCAACTGATGGGGAGTCAGAAGGACAAAGTAACTTTCTATACTCTGTAGTACTGAAGGATTTTTTTTTTTTTTAAAAAAGACTTAAACCTATTTTGATCCAAATCTGGAGTTTTCTGTGGTAGCCAGTGGGTTGTTCTTTGATCCTATTTACAGGCTGAAACCAAAGTAATCATGACCCAAAAATTTGTGTGTTCTCCTACTTAAAAGGAAGGAAAGAAGGAAGGAAGGGAGGGAGGGAGGGAGGGAGGGAGGAAGGAAGGAAGGAAGGAAGGAAGGAAGGAAGGAAGGAAGGAAGGAAGGAAGGAAGGAAGGAAGGAAGGAAGGGAGGGAGGGAGGGAGGGAGGGAGGGAGGAAGGAAGGAAGGAAGGAAGGAAGGAAGGAAGGAAGGAAGGAAGGAAGGAAGGAAGGAAAAATCAACTGCCCTTTGAATTCAGAAAAGTTGTTTCCATTGCTATAGCAACCATTTCAAACTTAAAACAATTACAATAAGGAAACATTGTATTATCTTATAGATTACATATATCAGAACAGCCTTAGCTGACCGCTCTTGTCAGTGTTTCCTATTGAATACAATTGGGTGGTGATGAAGCACCACGCAGGTAGAGAAGCTAAGGACTGGACATTTCTATATGTCTTCTCCTTTCCAGGATGTCTCACTGCATGAGCTACATCGAGTTTCCTCAAGGCATTTTGGAAAGAGAGAAGAAGCCAAGCTGCTTACCTAGTCCCTCAGGGCTCTAATGCCAATCTTCAGATACGAGGCACTAGGTTGCCTTTCTAGGTTATCTTCAGAAGCCATACAAAATCACTGCTACTACATTCTACCAGATAGGAGGGAGCCACAACCTCCCCAAACTAAATAGATAAAACCTGGACTTTACTTGGAAGGAAAAGAACGAGTATTGTATATGAACAGGCAGAATAGAGGATAGAGTTGTGGCCATCTTCACAAGCATAGTATCATAGTGTAGACAGCCCATCTTCTCTGTCTTACAGACAAACTATGCTCATCTTACACACACACACACACACACACACACACACACACACACACCAATTTCATTCCTTTCATCATTAGTCTGGGGCCTGGCGCTCATTGTCTATAGAAGACTCGGCTGTTCTCCATAGGTAAGTTACTTTACACGAAGCATCTGAGGACCATCCCTCTTGGTCTAAACTCTTATAAATCAATGAGACATATGACCTGCCTCTTACATACTCACAACATAATAGATAAACATAGGTTAACCACAAGAGGCATTTCCAGTGGGGGAAAAGCAAATAAACGTATAGTCGGCTCCTGGCAGGCTTTGGTCCATCTTGTTTCCGGGCTCGATTCTCACCCTCAGTTTTGTTCTCTGTGGTTCTTAGCTCTGCCCTCTGGGAGTCCTTTCCCCTTTGAATAACCTTTCCTTTGTGATAATGAGTGATTCATGTATGACACTGAGTAACTTTTCAATTAGCTTCCTCCCTGCAGCAGTCTCATTGCCCAGGGGCCTCTCTGCCTATAGCATTACCTTTGATCCTTTTAGCTTCAAACTGACAATGTTTCTCCAAGAAGATATTACAAAACTTAGTGGGCTTTCTATGAATCTTACTAGATTTTCTTCTCATGAACAAAAGCTATCCTTAAGAGAATCCTTTCTACACTCTGAGTTCTCTATAATGCTGACAGTCGACATTAAGGGCCCTTGGATACTTAGAAGCCCTGTAACATTTAACAGAGAGACTGCATGTTCTGAGGTGCTCAGAAAGCCTTTTATCATTTCTCATAGTCTGTGAGGTCTCCCTGGAGATCCAGTGGATTTTGTAGATTCACCATAGATTTTTATCTTGAGCTTAAGAGTCTTCTGTGTTTACCATCTGGGAGGCAGGAAGGGACCAAAAGTCCTATTGCACAAGAGACAAGAGTGCCTTCTCTGGCCTAGCTAAAGGGAGAGTTTTTTAAACTCATGTTCAAAGAAGTCACAAGCCTGTCTAGATTTAATGAAATGGGAAATGTAAGACTTCAGGAAATATGGTATGGAAAATTCTACTGGAGCCATCTTTGGAAAATTCTAATGATCACTGTAATTATCAAATAATCACTGTAACATGAGAAAGTTTTCAAACCAGCACCAATATTTAAATGGGCACCAGTTATCAGGGAGAGCTATATTTTTATCCTTAAAAGTTTCCTTTGTCTAAAATGTTTCTGGAGCCTAGCTTTGGGATTGCTTTTGAAAAGCGGAAGAGATTCATGATGGCTGAAAACTTCTATGCCACCGAGACAATTGTCGAGAATGAGCAACATTATGCTAATTCTCTTTATCT
>CACVCL010021360.1:0-63168 GCA_902729485.2 Mus minutoides
CGAAAAATCTGGTGGAGGGGGCGAGAAGGATACTGAGGAAGGAAGAAAAGACGTTGGCTGGAGGGGTGTGTGGTGGTGCCACTGGACTGAGACAGAGCCCAAGCCGGCTCTCTCTGTGATACAGTTGCACTGGGTTATTAACAGGGAGAAGAATGGGCCTCTGTATCTCAGCGGAGCAGGGCAAGAGTCATCAACAGACGTTATTAAAATCCTTTCCTCCCCAGTGAAAGACACTTATCACTCTTCATCAGCACAGCTCGCTCTTTCTGAAAAGGAGAGTCAACTTAACAGGTGGGGACTGTCCTTTCACTCCTGTAAAAAGAGACTGAGGTTGCCTCCTGTCAGCCCAAAAGAAACCCTGCCTGGGGCTCATGGAACACCCCAGAATGGCAGTGAATGTCTTGAGACCCCGTCTCCTTCCCCCAACCTCACCCCAGAGTCTTAGCCTGTGTGCAAGAGAGAACCTGCTGTGAGGGCTGTCTGAATGGCAGTGGTAGCTGGGCGGCTGCAGCAAGATGCAGTGCTACCAGGGAGATGGCTAACTACTGCAGAGAGATGCTGGGGTTTCTGCTGCAGTGTGACTGCAGGGGCAGGGCCTGGTCTTAGAGGCAGCCTCCTTCCTGCTGTCCCTTGCTGTCTTCCTTCCTTTTCCATTGTGGCTTCTGTCTCACCAGAGCCATGTGGCCTGAGTAGAGCCACCCTTGCAAACAAACGCCCACTGTAAATGGAGCACACTTCGCAACCCGCCCAGTGAACCAGCCTAACACAGCGACTGGTACTGAAAGCCCTAAGCCACCTTCCAGGCGGCCACTGCTGCCTCCCTGCCAGGCTGCAGGCTGACAGAAGGTTGGGTAGCAATTCCTCAAATCTTGCTACCCTGTCTGGGCTGCCCTCCTCCCCAATTTCTACCAGGTGATCCACTTAATGGGCCAGCTCAAGTGTCCCCTCCTGGGGAAGCCCTCTCTGCCCTCTCCAGGCAGAACTAATTACTCCTTCTCATGGTTCCAGTACAGAGGCTCCGGCTCTAACAATGGTCATGCTCTGTGCTTTGTTATCCTTGTTGGTGTCTCTGTCTCCTCATTACATACAAAAAAGGGAAGGGGGACCATAGGACTTGGCATAGTTTGTATTTGTTTGCTAGAAACACGGGGTCTCCTTATGTAGCAGTAAGGGGCTTGTACGCAAACATGAGTACTGAGTTCCCAGCACCCATTTAAAGTCCAGTACTAGGAAGCAGAGACAAGAGGTGTCCTGGGACCCGGTGGCTAGGCTAATTGGTGGGTGCCAAGTTAATGAGAGACTTTGCCTCAAAATACATATAAGGTAGAGGAGTGGGTAGGCAAGACCTTTGGCTTTTGACCTCCAGCTTCTATATTTATCCACAAGTATACACATATGTATGTATGTATGTATGTATGTATGTATGAATGTGCATGTGCTTTCTCCCCTTTTCCTCTTTCTTTCACTCTCTCTTTCTTACACACACACACACACACACACCTCACACACATAAACACATACACACATACACATCAAAACAAAACAAACAACAGCTAGAAACTCCAGGGCCCTAATATATATTATATATTATTTCACATGCTCCCCAGAACGACCCTCCAAGGTTTTTAGGCTCATTTTACAGATGAAGACAACAAGGCTTGGGGAAGTCATGTGACTTACCCAAGAGCATGTGGCAAGTAAGGGGCAGAACTGGATTGTCTGAGTGTGGTAAACATTTGTTAGCTGACTAATCCAGCCCGCTGTCAGCTCTCCAACCTTTGTGCTAACTAAGCTAGCACAGGGTCTGCCTCATGAGCCAGGGATTCATTCCTTCCCAGGGAGAAGAGGCAAGGCCTGAGGGAAAAAGTCTGTCATTCTCCCAGAGCTCAGCCCCATAGCTAAACCCTCTTGCTTCCTCCATTTCATTAATCCCAGCTGGCCACGCCCTCCCTGCTCCCCTCTCAGCCCCTGCCACGTAGTTGGTCTGATTTTTCTTTAGCAACGTGGTTCCCAGTGTTCCTCAGACCTCCAGCCAAGCCTAGGAAAACCTGCACACAACAGCATTCTTGTTTCTGCCTCTGGGTCCCAGGTAACCTGGAGGGGACAGAGCCCTGGGCAGTTGTCAGCATCTTTCTCCACTGGGGGACCTCAGAAACAGCTTCTGCCTAAGCCCCAGTTTTCAAAACGAATTGCAATTTTACAACCTTGTAAGCTTGGTAAGCTCAGGAACTATTTCTCCCCATTCTGAGGACCCCACGATCCCTAGCGGAGAGGTGAGTGCCTAGGCAGGTGTCTAGTGAGTGGTGAAGAAACAAAGCCCATAAAACACTAAAAACATCCCAAGATGGCTCAGCCAATACAAGACGGACATCACACACACACACACACAGAGCCCACCACCACCACAACCACCACCACCACCAACAATAATAAAAATGCAATTCTAAAATTCGTGTTTTCATGAACCTTCAGACGGAATCTTCTGCAAGGCTGATTCATTGAACAGAGTTTTCGTGGTTATGAAGGGTTTAGAGTGTTGTGAGCCCATTCTCTAATTATCTCGGGCTGTCTTTGGCCTCTTGAGAGCCACCTATTGTCCTCTGTGCCTGAACTAAGAGCTTTGTGGCCATCACGTAAATCACTTCGAAGGTGCAGAGCACCAGTTTCCTTCAGAATGTGTTAACTTAGCAGATAACTAGTTCCCAGTGCTACACAAGCTATGAGCGCTGTCAGACAGCATCTAGGCCTATCCCAGAGTTGCTGTGACCTGCCTCTCTGATCTTTCCACTGATGTATTTGAAGAGTCTTGGTTTTTCAAACCCCTTTTGTTCTGTTACTATAAAAACTTAAAGCTGAGTGTGGTGGTGCACACTTTTAATCCCGACACTCGGGAGACAGAGGCAGGAGGATCTCTGAGTTCAAGGCCAACCTGGTCTACAGAGTGAGTTCCAGGACAGTCAGGACTACACGGAGAAACCCTATCATGAAAAACAAAAACAAAAACAAACAAACAAACAAAAAACCCAACTTGATAAAACCTCTTCCATGTTGGAACATGAATTTGCATTAATCTAAATCTGTCTCCCCAGGCCATAGCCACTCATATTTGGGTCGAGAATAAAATAACTCTTATAATTTCCTTTATGAATGCCTTCTCAAATCTAGCATTTAGCCCTAACATATATTCTATACCAACCCTATTGCTCTTCCCTCTGGTTCTGCAAGGAGTGGTCTCCCTTCTCCAACCCTGTTGTGCCCACCTCTCTGGACAGCAAACTTTCTAATTGCCCTCCTGCCCCGTCTCTGGCACAAACCTTTAGGCCCTGATGACACCCTTCACCTTGCATGCCATTGTCCCTTGCTTCAGATGACCAGCAAGCACCCATCTCATTTCTTTTTTTCTTTTCTTTTTTCTTTTCTTTTCTTCTTTTTTTTTTTTTTAGTTGTTTTGAGACAGGGTTTCTCTGTGTAGCCCTGGCTGTCCTGGAACTCACTCTGTAGACCAGGCTGGTCTCGAACTCAGAAATCCACCTGCCTCTGCCTCCCAAGTGCTGGGATTAAAGGCGTGCACCACCACCGCCCGGCCACCCATCTCATTTCTTCACCAACTCGACAATAGGTGACCGAACGTTGACTGTGCGCTAGGTATGAGCTAGGGATCTGGTTCTGGGGCCATCTGGTGGGACACAGTGCATGGTGAGAACAGTCACACTGTCTTCTTCACCCTTGTTGTTCCGATGCCTGGAACAGTGCGGAATACAAAGGAGGATCGACACATCTGCTGGGTGAAGAAGTGAATGAGCGGCTGTTGCCTGTACCATGTTTCTCATTGGTCGCTACAATCTCTATCCATCAGCCTCTTTTACTCTAGGCATCTCTATCCAGCTTTCCCCTCACAGGCCATTTGTCCTCACCATCCACGTGACCTCCAGGACTATAACCCCCTCTCTGGAGCCCAGAGCTCCTGCGCATTCTTTGCTCTTGGCCGTCTCTCCCCTCCTCTTGTTTTTCTATTATCTTCTGACCTGTTTCGCTCTCTACAAAGCTCTGTACATCACAAGCTACTCAGCAAAGGACTTATCTCTTGGTGACTGCTGCCCTCATGACCCACCCACCTTAACAGTAATTAGCCATCCGCCTGCCCGTTCTCATCTCTTTCTCTGCAGAGGGAAATAGCTCAGGCGTCCTATGGATCACCGCCACCACGAATTCACGCTGGCTTGCTTCGGCTGCTTGCCAGTTCCTTAAAAAAAAAAAAGTATATTTAAGCAACTTTCTAAAGAGGGAAAAAATCTCTTTACCTTCTCACTCTGACTATTTACATAATTCCATGACCTTTTTTGAACCTTACCATTGTATAAACATCACTTTCCAAGGTAGAAATCAACTTATCCATCTTATTTCATACGCCACTGTGTTCGCCTAGCATTTTTCTGGAAATACTTCCTTAGGTATCGACAGAGCACTCCTATTTGTCACTTGTAATGGCTCTATAATATTCTAACACATTAAAGTTCTCTGCAGTTTGTTTAACCATTTCCCAATTGTACGGCATTTGGGTGTTTTCCAGGATCTTATTATTATGAATAGGGCAGCCATAAACATCTCTCTGCAAATAGTCTGTGTTTACTTTTTAGTTACTTCCATGGTCTGTATTCCCGGAAGAGGGATTATTGGGTCAAAGGCCAGGGATGCTTTTATGGCTTTTGTTGTGAGGTGCCAGATTGTTCTCTAAAAAGACCATGTTGATTTGCAAGTCTCCGGTCTCTGCATGCATGTTCTGGAGCCTTCTAATGACCCTCCAGGGGTCATTCCAAATTTTCAGGGCCTGCCTGGGACACCCAGTCCTCCCGACCCTCTAGAGGTAACTTCACCTCCACCATTACACACATGCCCCTGAGGCTCCCCAACTTCCTTCCATGCCAACATTTCTGTCTCCAACATTTCTCTTTCCATCCCTGCTCCCTTCCTAGGCAGAACAGGTGTCCAATTTCCTTTCCCAAAATCCTCCCTGCTGACCCCACCCTTCCATCTCTCACAGCATCTTTCTCTCCCTCTTCTGCTGTTCTCTCCTCTCATCTTCCTTTGTCTGAAAGCAGTAGGTGATGCCCCCTTCTCCCCAAGTCTCCTCCATCACCATGAATCTTTCTGAAAGGATCTGAAAGCATCGTCCACCTGGGTCCCTCTCTTGCGCATCCTCAGTCTTTGCTCTCTCATCCATGACCAGCATGCAGCTAAAGTTTCCAGCTTAAGGCCACCAATGCTTTTCTTAATCACCCAAACAAGTGACCCTTTATCTGTCATCATCCCTATCACCTTGTTGGAGGTTGGATCCTCACAGACACATTCTCGTGCCGGGGGTTTCCATAGCAGCGCAATTTCCTTAGCGCTCTGTCTATCCCACCCATATTATATCACTACATGGATCTGTTCTTGGACCTTTTGCATTTTAAATGGTCTCAGCTTCTCATTGTGTTGCAGCCAGGAGACCTGAGTAAGACTGATTTTATCCCCAGTGCCCTGGTAAATTATAACTAGTCTCAGCCCTGTCTTATAAAAGCAGAGATGGGAAAGATCAGACCATGGCAACTGACACAGGATATTTACATGAAGTATCTAGTAAAGCTCAAACTTCTTTTGATAGTTGAGAGAAATTAGTTCTTTCTTTCTTTTTCTTTATTTCTCCCTTTCTTTGCTGTAAGTAAAACATAATGTGAGCATAATTGCTGTTGATTCTCATTCACAGCCTTTAAGCAATCTAGATCGAAAACAACAGAAAGCACAGAATAGACTTGAGGGGACTGACGTAGGCCCATGCCCAAAGCCCATTCCGCTGGGTTTTTCTGTGATATGAGAGCTTCTTATGTTACTGAAATTTTAGATTGAAACACATAATCCACACAACTTTCCCTTTATATTCTGTATTTCCCCACTCTCAACCATTCTCTAATCACATCTCACGATCACATTTGCATAGATGATTCTTCTACACCCCTGTCTAACAACTCTCTCCAGCCTGAACTCCAGTTAACTCAGGTAGTAGCTTGTGGCTGGATACCTGTAGTTGAACAATTGATGAAACTTCATTCTTAGCATAGTTAACACCAAAATTTTCAATGTCACCCAAGTCAAATTAACTTCCCTTCATCACTATCAGTCGCTGAAGTGAATTTGATACTCTCAGATTCTCTCCTTCATTGGCCACACATATGAACTACCGTGACGCTAGTCAGCTGTTATGGCCTCTGTGCTGTGGTTCTCAGAATGGGATTCACATGGATGGTTCTGGAAACTGAGGGATGATTTCCTTTCCTATAAGATCAATCAATATCTTGTTGTTGCCTTTTGAGATGAAGTCCCATGACATGAACTCGATATCTTTGAAGTTGGCTCTAAACTCCTTATCCTCCTGCCTCTTTACCTCCTAAGGGCTAGAACCACTATGACTGGTTTACAATATCAGTATTTAGGGGAACTCGTGTGTGTGTGTGTGTGTGTGTGTGTGTGTGTTTGTGGTCAGAATTGATGTCAAATGTCTTCCTCTATCATTCTCTATTATGCATTTATTTAGGCGTTGCCTCTCACTGAACCTGGTACTCATTGGTTGGACTGGCCGGCTAATAAATTCCAAGGATTTATCTGTCTCTCCCTTGCCGAACACTAGTTACAGATACATGCCACCAAAACTTGCTTTTTTACGTGGATGTTGGGGATTGAATTCAGATTCTCATGCTTATTCAGTAGGCATGTTACTGAGCCCTGTGTCCAGTCAAGTTTGTAGCTTATGGAGGGTAATGGGGAAAAAAAAAAGGCTAAGAACTCCATGGTCCTGTGTTCTGGGCTGGGTCTTTCATTAAGTGGCTTTGTGACCTTGAAGAAGTCTTTTAATCTCTCTGGAATCCAGTACTTATTTACCAAAGAAACCATTAAGCTAGGTTGTAGCGTTACTTGAGCTGTGGTCTTCAGATTGCCTGCATTTCATCCTGAGTGGCTTTAAAAAATACAAAGTCCCTCCCTGGTCAAGTGTTAAGTTACTAAAAATGGAGTTTTCATCTGGGTGGTGGTGACACATACCTTTAATCCAGCACTCGGGAGGCAGAGGCAGGTAGATCTCTGAGTTTGAGGTCAGTCTGGTCCACAGCCTGAGTTCTAGGACAGACAGGGCTACACAGAGAAACCCTGCCTAAAAAAACAAACAAACAAACAAAAACTAAAAGCAAAGCAAAATAAAACAAAACAAAACAAAACCAAGTGGCTCTTTGGAGCCTGAGGTCTGTAGTTGTTCAAGCTCCCCGGGTGACTCTGACTTCCAAGTTAAAAAACCTCCAGGGTGTTACCTTGTTTCTTTCTGTCCTAAGATACCGGAGTTAGTGGGCTCTACAATAAATCAAGCTAGTTAGAGGCGGCAATAGAGGAGAGGGCAGTGGAGATGCTGCGTTGTCCCAGGAGAACGTCTCTGGAGAAGTGCTTCTCACCCAAGGCTAGAGGGGCTGGGCCATGGTCCTGGAGCCAGGCTGCAGCACACGCCTGGCTACTTGCTGCCTCCTTCTTACCCTCCCCTACCTTTCTGTCCCTTGGTCTTCTTTTTGCTTTTTCTCCCATCTTAGCAACCCAATTCCTTTTTTGCCTCCCCACCCCTCCTCTCCCTCCCTCCTTTTCTCTTTCATTTTCCCAAATCCCACTGCTACTCTGGCAGGCACATCATTATGAATACATTCATTTGCACTTACCTAATATACTTCTCTTCCACGAAGTCTTTCCGGCTCCCTCAATCAGATGTAAACATTTCCTGCTCAGAACTCTCATAGCACTTTGAATTTCTCTTGTGCCATTAATCATCTTTTGCCATGTAGTATTTCCAGGGCTACTGTACTGTATGCCCCCAAGGAAAAAGGCTATTGTCTTCATCTGTGTACTGTTTGCTATGGGGCCTAGCACGGTGCTCTGCATATGATGACAGTACTTTACGTTTGTTTAATATATATTAATCTAAGAAGTACTTGCATAAATATCAGAACCTCGACACTGAAGAATGGTTTCTAAACGGACTGATGAACAAATTCTTTCCTTTTTTCTGTCCCGTGTCCATGAGGCAGGATTGTACAGAGGCAAGGACACTGACCTTGGAGTTAACAGGCTTGAATTGGAAACCTTGTTTTACTGTGTAAAAGCCGGTGTATTGGCAAATTGTATAAGTTTTCAGAACCGTGATTTATGTACAAGGTTGTCGAGAAATACCTTCTTTTTAGGGTTGGTGCTGTTTAGCTGCAATTACTGGTGGAAACATCTGGCACATAGAAGATAATTTTAAAGAACTTGTTAAATAGAATTATTCCCATCTCCCAAACCTTCGCCTCCATTATAATGTACCTTACAGACAAACACTGGCCTTACTAATTCTTTCTCTCCAGAATTTTCACACTGTGTCTTGGTACACTAAATGAAAAGTGTGTAGAATACATTTTGTGGACTCAAAAATAGCCAATGTCACAAAGGTGAGACAAATGTGAAAAGTATTTGAACCGAGATGAACCAACCGAATCTGTCAGGATGCTTTGTTGCAAGGTCCGTACATCCAATTCAAACACGCTTAAAAGAATAAAGGAAGGAATTATTTACCCCCATAATTGGGAAGGACTGGGCAGATATGGCTTAAAGCACAGCTACATTCAGGGTTAAAATACTGAAGTCAGGACACTGGATGTTTCTAGCTCTGGGCCTTGCCTCTGTGATTTTATTCTCAGTAAGTGGGAAGGATGTATGCCAGCTTATGAGCCCAAAGGGAAAAGTCCTTTCTGTCTTTGTGTCTATGTGCAAATACCATTGACCCTGCTTGGGCACTGTGCCTACATTTAAACTAGTCAGTAGGTACAAAGGATTCAGTGCTGTGGTTGGTTCTGCCAGGGACCCACTCTGAGGTCAATGGGAAAGACATAGTGTGGTAGACAGCCTCTTAGACTTTATGCAACAAAGGAGAAGTAGTCTTTTTTTAGGAAAGGTGCTGGCAGACAAAATCAACTCGCAGAAACTAACATTCCGTTTCTCCTAGCATGTTTGTACTAGTTAGCTTGAGCTGCTCTTTAAAAATGCTTGTTGGACCAGCCAGATGGCTCAGTGGGAAAAGTCACTTGCTGCCAAACCTGATGATCAGGGTTCGATTCCTAGAACCAACACAGTAGAAGACAAAAGCTGACTCAATTATCTCATGAAGAGAAAGGTTTGTCTGGCTTATAGTTCTTTAGGGTCTAATGCAAGGTCAGGTGATTTCATGTTTTGTTGTTGTTTGTTTGTTTGTATTTTGCTTCTGGAAAGAGGTGTCAGATGGCAAAGATGGTATAGCCTCTGCATTTTGAACAAGAAAGTAGAGGAAGAGATTCTGATGCCACAGTCCCTTCAAGGTGGCATCTCTGCTGATATAAGATCCTCTAATTAAGTTCCATCTCCTAAAGGCTCCACCAGTACTCAGGAACACCATCCTGCCAACCAAAGCCTCTCCCCCCCCCCCCGAGATGTTCAACATCTAACTACAGCAGTGTCCTATGTGTCAAACTGCCCTCTTGCTGTTGTCAAAGGGCCTATCTCATTTACTGATTAATGTATTCATCCACTGTTAATAGAGGAAAGAAACTATTTTGAAATAAACGGTTCTCCTTTTTTGAATGTCCTAGTGCCAAGGGTTAGGGTAAAGCCATGACAGGGACACAACACAGGCTTCCTCCTACAGAGTTTCTGTTCAAGGAGGCGCAAACGCCTGTCCCATACACTAAAGAGGAATGGTCTCAGTTGCAGGGTAGCGTGTATCCCAGCACAGTCGATCTGTTGGTTGCACTGGCCCCTTCTAGATGTGATCACAGGATCAGACTTTAGATGAAAGATTATGCAAAAACATTTCCTTCAGCGCTTGGTCATACTTCTCACACAAAGGCACAAGGGAAAAGGCAGGGTTTTCTTGTTATATTAGTCAGGGTTCTCAAAAGGAACACGGCCAATATTAAAAAGGAGGTTCTTAAACTGACTTACAGGACATAGTGCAGGTAATCCAGCAATGGTTGTCTCATAGTGGAAAGGCTGAGCATCCAGTAGCTGCTCAGTCTCCAAGGCTGGTGTCTCTGCAGTCCCAGTCTGCTATGGGGTTGTGGGAGGATCCCTGGGGAGCTGCAGCTTTTCCAGGTTGGGTCCTGAGGAAGTCAGATTTAATATCAACCACAGGAACAGGGTAGATGAACTTCAGGGAAAGTAAAGACAGGCAAGCAGGGAACAAAAGCTTCCTTCTTCCATGTCCTTTTGTACAGGCTGTACTAGAAGGGGTACCCCAGATCTAGATGTAGGGTGGATCTTTCTACTTCAAATAATCTGATTAAGAAAATGCCCTGTCCACGTGCACAGCAGCTTGGATTTTAGTTGATTCCAGATGTTTATGTTTTTGTCACACACATACAAAACACAAAACAAAAGCAAACAAACAAACAAACAACATAACACCTATCAATTGTGGTAAAATACATGCAGTATATTATTTATCATCATCTTGAAGGGTATAGGTTCAATTCATCTATATCATTATGTAGCCATTCTCCAGACACCCATGAAACAGCACCTCCCCATCCCTGTCTCCCCCAGGCCCTGGCACCCACCATGTTCTATGAACGTGAGTATTCTGGTTTCCTCCTATGACTGGAATCATGTGGGGGTCTGTCCTTTCCACTTAGCATAATGCCCTCAAGACTCACCCCTGCTGTAGCATAGGTCAGAATTTTCTTTTTTCCTAAGGCTGAGAGACATGCTATTGTGATGTAGACCTCATTTTGCTCCTCCATCCATCCCTGGGGAGATACGGGAGAGCTCCCATCTTCTGGGTACTGTGAACGTACTGGGAACATGGTGCAGAAGATGGTAGCAGTCTGTGTGTTCCGGAATCCTTAGCAGAATTTAGATGAGGCAGGGTCTCAGCAGGGCCTTGAACAGATTAGCTCTGAGTTAGAAGAGGCAGCACAGGACTCACGATGCTCTCTTCTAGATTTGGATGGACTTAGGGGATGGGATGGCTTCCTGAAGCTGAGAAAATACCCACGCGTGAGGGAGAGGATCCAAAGAAGCAGAATGCCAGGCTTCATCTAGCTCACAATTTGGACAGCTGCTGGCCGCAATTTCACACTTTGTTGACTTATTTTTCCAAACTCTTGTCAGGTCGTTAGAGGTGACTTCAAAACTACAGCATCATTCTAATTACTTTAGGGATGATCTGACCTGTCAATCCTCAAGACCCCTCTGCTTCCATTCTCTGCTGATGGTTCTGCCAAAGCTCTCCCTGATACCACTACTAGCTCCATCTTACCACTGACTCCCAAGGGAGCTTGGCTTCTCCCCTCCATTATTCCCTAGCTCCACTGACACCTCTGTCCAGATTGCCTATAGCAGACTTCCTCGTTCATCAGTTTATCTTTTGTTTACACTAAACTGAGGTGAGGAACCAGCTTTATCTAAGTGGCCAACTCTGCCCTGTACCAAAGAGTCTGATGTTCAGTGTGGAGGCTTTGAAGCAGGAAAGGACGGTGACACAGATTGAACTGAGGGGGTGCTTAGTGGTACCCAGCGTAAGTAGCCTGTTAGCTGGAGGCTGAGCCAAATAGAAGTCGAGTGTCTGGGGGCCTTTGAAATGGCTGCTGAAGACAAGGGAATTGTTTGTTGGAACTAGGTGACCCAGGAGCAGGCTTCACGGTGCTGAAGATCAATACTGTTTCTTCTAAGGAAACAAACAGAATCAATGCCAGCTGCCCCGGGTCTCAAACTAGATCTGAAAGCCACAGGCCCACGGATGGAGGCTCCATGCTGACTTTGTAGAATACAATAGTGTATACTTGCTTGGGGAACAGGGAGAAACACTACTGAATTTCATTCCAACAACTGTACCTGAGCTGCCAAAGGCCTGACACACAAGGGTATAGCGACAGAGGAACATATAGCCGAACACTTAAAGAAGTCTTAGACATTGTGATAGACATACTCTGCTTCTCTGTTACAGTAGCGTGGCTCAATGGTAGTATACACTTGCTGGGTATAGACAGCCTTGGAGCGTTCTCATTGCTACCAGAAGCCACCACCAAATAGTCCTGTTGGCTCTCTCTATGAACCTTTCTTGGTATTCTTTGATTAACTCAATATAATGTCATTCTAATCAATCAATCAATCAATCAATCTACCAACCAACCAATAAACAAAAAACCTTCTTTTTCTATGACTTTCCAGTGAGTGGTTCTGGAGGTTTTGTGAGCATGCTTCATTGTTGAATAGCTCAAATCCTTCCTTCCTCTTCCTTCCTTCCTTCCTTTCTTTCTTTCTTTCTTTCTTTCTTTCTTTCTTTCTTTCTTTCTTTCTTTCTTTGATATTTTGTTTATGTACATTTCTTTTTTTCCCTTTTTTATTAGATATTTTCTTTATTTACATTTCAAATGCTATCCTGAAAGTTCCCTATACACCCCAACCCCGCCCTGCTCCCCTACCTGCCCACTCCCACTTCTTGGCCCTGGCATTCCCCTGTACTGGGGCATACAAAGTTTGTAAGACCAAGGGGCCTCTCTTTCCACTGATGGCTGACTAGGCCATCTTCTGCTACATATGCATCTAGAGACATGATTTATTTACTTTTCAAATGTTATCACCTTTCTCAATCCTACCCCCAAGAAACCTCCTATCCCATCCCCCTCCTCCTGCTTCTATGAGGGTGTGCCCCACACATACATAGCCACTCCCATCTCCCCACTCTCACATTCCCCTACACTGGGGCATTGAGCCTTCACAGGACCAAGGGCCTCTCCTCCCATTGATGCCCAACAAGGCCATCCTCTGCTACATAGATGGCTAGAGTCATGGGCCCCTCCATGTGTACTCCTTGGTTGGTGGATTGGTCCCTGGGAGCTCTGGTTGGTTGATACTGTTGTTCATCCTATGGGGCTGCAAACCCCTTCAGCACCTTCAGTCCTTTCTCCAACTCCTCCATTGGGGACCCTGTGATCAGTTCAATGGTTGGTCAAATTCTTAAAGCTCAATCAACTTCAGTTAAAACCCACTTCATTCTCACTGTAGGACAAGCCCTAGGCTGTGTGTACAGAGGGTGTTTTCTTAAGCAGCGCCTCTGGCTTGTGATCGATTCCATTTGCCCTGCGCTTGCCTTGAAAGCAGCACAGAAAGTTCTCCGTGCAAATGGCAGCGCTTAAAGGCAGCTCCGGGGTCTTCCATTCCCCGCCGCCGTTGGTTGTCTGTCTCTCTTTCCTACAGGAAGTCTTTGGAGACATTCTAGTTGTTTCCCATGATATTTGTTCTTGAGACCCTTTGCTTTCTGGTTAGCCTCTGTTGGTCATTCCCTGAATCATCATCCACTTTCCTATTAAGCTGGAGAAGCCACAGAGCAGTCCATATTTTGTCTGTGATTTGGAGTGCCGTACAACGTAAGCCAGCAGCACACAGGGACATTTAGGTGGGCCTTGAAAAATGACAAGGAGTTCACCAAGTTGACAAGGTACATCAAAGCGTCTCTCAGCAGGGAGAAGTCAGCCAGACCATAGCTGTGACTTATCTGGGGTGGCTTATGTCCGTTCTTACAAGAGCCAAGTCATTGTTTCTTATGACTTTAAAAAATTATTCTTAAAATTATGAAATCTCAGAGTTGCAAACATTCTTACATGTGTACAAGCCCCCATCAGACAAATAAAGGGCCAGGCTACAAAATCCTCTGTCCACACACATACACACACACACACACACACACACACACACACACACACACACAGTGGGTTTTGAGCATCCTCTATGATGAGGAATGTCACTCTTTTGGAGCATTCAATATTTTTACTCCTCTGTTAGCAAGTTCCTGTGTTTCAGTTGAAACCTGCTTAACTGCTACATTAGTTATTTTTCGGAGTTATTGAGCATTTCATTTCCTCAGCACTGCTCTGGGCGTTGTGTGTGTGGAGCTCTGTAGGGGTGCACGTGGGGGATCCCGAATGCTCTACAGGGTAGCCAGGGAGGAGGAACAAGACAAATAAGCGCAAAGTTTTGTCTGCAAGGAACTTGCCCTGTAGTGGGGGAACCTCGCAGCAAAGAGAGCACAACGAATGTTTGTAGGGAGAGAGAGCTTAAATACCAAGGGTTTACAGAAGAAAAGATGGTCAGCTTCCACGAGGAGAGCAGAGACAACGTGTTCCCCATGTGTGTCATGATCAGAGTCACCTCTTTACAAACAGAGTCAGACAGCATGACAATCTGGGCCTTTCCAGGCTTTCCGGAGCATCCAGAAATGAAACCCAGGCTCTCCAGGACCCCAAAGCATGTGGTGTTGAGTGGCTTCCCATTGCTCGTGTATACCCTACATGTCCCCCCCACCCCATGATACCGATTTTGATATCCTGTGAGCCTGTGGGTTCCTGATCTGAGGCTTTTACACTGGTATTTTCTCTTCAGTCTGCTTTAGGGGCTTCCCCGTGGATTGTTCCCTTTACATCATTTGCCTGTACAAAAGTCCCTGCGTGCGTGCGTGTACCCCACAGCGTTCATTGCTATCTAAAACCTCCTTATTATTGTCAGCCTCCTACGGGATGAGCTTTGAAAGCATGGAGAATGCCAGTTTTGTTTACGGCTGCATCCCCAGTGCCAAGAGCACAGCCTAAACACATAACAAATGCAAACATAAATATCAGGGAAATAAATGTATAAGTTAATTTCAGAAACCTATCATAAATAATAATTAGAAGAAGAAGAAGAGGAAGAAGAAAAAAAAAACCAATGCAAGGCAGGTGACATTAACACTCGCTATGCTTTTGTAGTTTCTAGACATGAGTCCAATCCTTTTGGAAATGAACTCAAACAGTTTCTCATTTGAAATCCTGTGCTATTTCCTTCTTTCTATGATTTCTCGAAGGATTTTGACTGTGGCTATGCGATTTGCACGACTTTCCAGTGTCTAGGAGATTTTCTACCTGGGCTGAGGCAGCAACAAACTGCACGCGTGAAGGATTCTCGTCTAGCACGAAGTTACATTTTCAAGTCAGCATGCAGAGGTAAAATTGACGTATCACCCAAATTTCCCTGGATGTCCCAGCATCAAAACAGATAACAGGTTCTGTAGTTGTGCGTCCAAGGAATTGGTTTGTTTGCATTGGGTGCCCTATGGTGTGAAAAATGGGGCTCTCTGAACCAGACTCACTCTCAGCCTGGCTAGGGAGGTGTTTGGGAAGGAAGGCCGAGAGGACATCAATTTACATCCCCTACTGTAGCCAAAGAGTTCCTGACTGCCGCTAGACGGACTAATTCAGCATCCCCACCTCTAACACGTACTTACCATGTGAGTGCAGACTAGACTCAAGCTCTCTATGTATCAGTTTCTTCATCTGTAGAGTGGGATAATGATAGTACCTTCCTCAAAGGGTTCCATTAAATGGAAACCCATCAATGTATATGAGCCCTGGTGTGTGCTGAGCCTGGCCATTCATATATTTGTGCTCATTTCATTCCCTCTCCTACTGAGCCATAGGCAGGCAGAATGTGCTAGACTGTTTCAGTGGTAATTGCTTTCTTTTCTCACTTTCTTTCTCTGTTTCTCTTTCCCCAGGTGCTAATGGTAGTATTTGTCTAATGTGACCTCACTCAAGTGTTCTATCTCTGTTGGAACTCTGTGATTATTGATTATCATACCTGCCCTTATTTTGCACACTTTTCTGAGGCTAGGTGGAGGTAAAGCAAACAGGAGGTAAAGCAAAGCAGGCAGGCAGGCAGGCAGGCAGGCAGGCAGGCAGGCAGGCAGGCAGGCAGGCAGGCAGGCAGGCAGGCAGACAGCAGGCAGGCAGGCAGACAGCAGGCAGGCAGGCAGGCAGGCAGGCAGGCAGGCAGGCAGGCAGGCAAGCAAGCAAGCAAGCAACAGGTTTGGAACAGTTTGATCTGTTGGTCTGTCCCTCTCATATTAAGTGCTTCCCACTCACTGTGAGTTTGGCCTTCTCCTGATGACTCCACTCCAAAACTAAGCCACTGAGTCTCTTCAGGTGCCTTTTCTGGAATCCTGCCTTTACTCTCTGGCTTCAGCTTTTTTGATACTCCTTCCTCCTTTCCCCCACCCCCCACCCCCCCAGTCAGATTCATGTTCTTTCCTTTCTTTCAGCACTGAGAAAGTGAAAAGTCAGAGGAAAGGCAACCCAGCAGAAAATGTATAAAAAATGGCCAGCCAGTTTTTTTTTTTTTTATGTGAAGAGCTGAAGAGAGCGAGGCCTGAGGAGTTGGCATAAGGAGAAAGGAACGTTTGCTGTTATATATGGCAGAAGGGCAGGAGCTGCTGTCCCAGCAGAGGTGATGAATTCCCACAGGCTGGAGCTGCTGGAGGATGGGGGGCTCGCAGGGGCAGGCAGGCTAACTGCCAGAGAGGAGAAGCCAAGATTTGACCACATCTGGAAAGTTCAGTTGTTACGAGTATTCCCTTCTTCCTGGCCCTAGTATGTAATCTCTCGTTCCTGGATTGTTATTGAAATCAGAGAAGGAAATATTATATAAGGACCGAGTAAATGCCAGATGTGGTCATCATCATCCTTTGGCCCTATAGTTGGCTCATTTATCTATCCATCCGACATGTAATTTTCTGGGCATTTGTAGTCTGGGCATAATGCAAAACACGGCATGAAAATATGAACTAGGTAAAGTCTCTTGCATTCAATAGTCATGTCTGAGGAGAAAGAGAAACCAGAGATAGCTCTCACAGCTGGCTGTGCAGCGTCACAGACTGAGTGTACAGCAGTCGCAGTGATTCTATGAATCACAAGGAATAGAGGGAGAAGAAGCTAGACAGGAAAGAAATGAGAACCAGTACCGGTATGTTAACGAGCAGTGTGTGCTGGAGCAGTGGGCTCAGTCCTACTGAGATCTTTCAGAGACATTGTAGAAGCTGTCCCTTGCTGTCCCAGAATGTGAAGTCTGTGTGCATTTGCTCAACACCTTCCACTTCTGGTCTGACCTCTGGACTAGTAATCTTGGCCGCACACAGTAGAAGAATCTGTGTGGATGGAAGGAATCATGTTAAGGGAACATGACAGAACACAGAAGTGTCTGTTATGTTCACTTAGAGAAAGAAGCATGGGGCACTATGGAAGAGGAGCTGCCAGTTCAAACTAGCTGTGTGTTTTCTTTGAGGAGCTGACAGTCGATCACTATCCTACTACAGGGTACCTTCTTCTCGAGCTGTTCAGTGATGTCCGGGCAGAAATTCCCTAATGCTTGACCACACTGAGAACTCTAAGTCCTGGCTAAGCCTACTAAGCTGTGTTCCTACCTGTGAAGTCGGGAGGTCTTGAGCAGGGGGAGGACTCTCATGGCTAACAGATCCTCATTGTCCTCTCTGAAACTAAGAGGAGGAGATTAGACAGGATGAGCTCACATTTGCTTTCTATGGAGAAACCCAGGGAGGTTGCTGGGTTTCCCCACGCCGCCCTCCAGGTTGGGTCTGCTCCTGGATTGTTTGTGCTTCCTTCTCAGAGCCTGCCTGCCTTCCAAAACTGTCACCTCACATCAAGCCTGGCCGGCCCCTCCCTCAGGCTTGCTGCCCTCACTCCTCCTCCTCCTCCTCTGCAGCACCACCTCCCAGTTAGAATGAGGATGTGGCAATCGGGCTGCCCAGAATTGCTCTCCTGCCTTCAGTTCGCCCTGAGCAGAGTTCAGATTGCACATTTCCCGACACTCGGAGAGACCCATTAATATTTAGCATGTTACATTTCCAAAGCACTTTGCTAACGTGAATTGATCTTTTCGGCACCCCCTTGCGAGGCAGCTCAGTACTGCTAGCTCTACTGGGGAATAAGACTTCAGGAAGATAAGCTTCTTAGGCTGGGGCCAGGGCTGGTGAGTGATGGATCCAGATTAGCACCAAAGGTCGATGACACCAGTTGTCTGTGTCTCCAGACAGAACTCTAGAGTGGCCACGACACACCCTCCCTCTCCAGGATGTCCTGGAACAAAGCCAGCCCTCAGAAGGTTTAAATAGAATGGATTTGTCATCTTTAAGATTGAACGGCTTACAAACCAGCTATCATTTATGGACCCAGGCACTTTACATAGACTGTGTCATTTAATTCTCTCAACCCTTATCTGTCCTCTGTAATATCACGCTTAGTCTGTGTATCGGAGAACGGAGGGAGGCACAGAAAGATTAAGTAACTAGGTTGAAGTTCCCCAGCCGGTAATTAACAAAGCGAGGTTTAAATCCAAGCTATACAGCTTCCAAGGGCTCAACTATTTAGAACCAGATCAGATGGAGGTAGAAGGATAAGATCCGGTAGAATTGCTCTTTGTGAAGTTCTGTCTAATCCTGGGCAAGTCGTCATATGCCTTGTACAATTTTTTCTGCAGGTAAAGGGGTTAGAGTATGTTTGTGAAGAATGAGTGTGCAAATTAAAGTTGTTGGGTGCCCCGCTTCCTCTGAGGTGGTGGTGTTGTGGTGGTTGATGAGGATGTTGCTTCCCATTCCAAAGTCTCACTAAAAGTGCAGAGCGAGGATTGGTTTATGCAACGTTAGTTAAATAACTAAGTAGGGGCCTGTGTGCCGTGCACTGTGTTTAATGATGACATTCGCTCTACTGGGCAGAGCACAGGCGTTGTGAGAGCGCTTGAACAGGGAGGGACAAAGGGAGGCATGAATGACTGTTAGCCTGGAGAGGTTGCAGATGTTTTGTGAAGGTGACCAGAGTCACATGATGATGTAGGTGGAGGAAGGGAAGATCAGCATGTGGAAAGAGAGTGGGGGAGGGAGGGTAGTAGGCAGGTTTGGAAACCAGGACATTCTGTGCCTCTCACTTTCTTGCATTTACTAGGTCAATTTGTGACACCTCCCCCCCCCCCCCCCCCTCCCCAATGTCCTGAAGAAAGAGAAGTTGGGTCAAAAGTTCTAAGGATGTCCTTGAAAATGTAATCGTTTGGGACAGGCATAGTAAGATTTTTCACCTTGGTGCTTTGTTAACTAAAAGGGGTAATTTTCTAACAGATATTTGACAAGTCCCCACTAGATACAGGGTACTGACCCCAGGAGCCCTGGATAGGACTGGTACCTTTCAGAGTGCTATGGGGCCATTGAAAGGGCCTGGAGCTGAGCAGCACTGTATCTTGAGACGAAACCATGAAGAAGAGTTGCTCTGTCTCCATTTCTCTCCTAGGGGGAAAATAATCAGTATTGTAATTTAATTCTTTTACATTTTTAATGTTTTTAATTGAAATAGAATTATATCACTTCCCTCTTCTGTCTCCAGCCCCTTCCACTTTCTCTCCCTCAGACTTCTCCCAGTCCTCCTAAAGCTCATAGCTTATTTTTCTTGGATTATGTTAGCTCACGCGTGCGCACGCGTGTGCACGCATACACATACAAACACACATACACACACACACACACACACACACACACACACATGGCTACACAAATATATAGAAATACACCTTTTGAGTCTGTTTTTGTTGTTTGTGTATGTATATGGTTTCAAGGCTGACCACTCTGCATTGGTTTACCTGTAAGGGAATTCTCCATGAGAGAGGCTAACTCTCACCCTCTCTCAGCAGTCACCAGCTGCTGTGGTTCTTTGTCTAGAGTTGGATTCCGGGAAATTTTCCCATTCCATGTTAACACATCCATCGATACTGCTATTGTCTCAGTCTTGCTTGTGCAGCCATTTCTAGGGAGAGATTGTTTTACAGCAGCCTTCCTGGTACTTGGGCTCTTAAAATCTCCCTACGTCCCCTTCTGCAGTGTTTCCTGAGCCGTGGATGCGGGAGCTGTGGTATAAATGTCTCTGTGGGGGCCCGGGAGTCACATGATCCATTGTTCTCTGTGTTCTCTCTGGCTGAGTGGGCTTTAAGTCCAGTTAGACAGCTCTTGGTTGACATCAACACATGGGTGGCAGTTTGGGGGCCTTTCTGCATATTGCCACATGGACATTTATGCATGCTGCTAATTGTCATGGTTCATAGGTGCTGTAGCTGGAGAAGGGCTGAGTTATGTCCAGTTGTGGTTTCCTGTGCTGGTCTCCATTTGCCGTAAAGAGAAGCTTCCTTGAGGAAGGATGAAAGCTACACTTATCTCTGGGTATAAGGATAAGATTTAGAATGTAAATCTAGCTAAGTGGCAGTAGTAGCTTCTTTTCTAAGGTCTATGACCTCACTTGCCCCTGGGAAACCAGGTTTCCAGTACTACACATGTTTTCTCTCCTGCTAAGTAGGCCTTAAGTCCACCCAATTAGACGGGTGTTGGTGGCCACCGACATCTGTCAGTCCTTGCATCTTATTTTGTATCTTGCCATGCTGGCAATTGTTGTGGTTCATAGGTGTTGGCAGCTAGATAAGGCTGTTTAATTGCTTCCCTCCCATGGCAGCCTGCATGGTATTTTCTGGAACCATGGAATCTAGACCACAGGAAGGAGGCTTTCAGGTCAGAGTCATCCAAGACCTATGTCCTAATTGTGTGGTTTCTTCAGCAATAAGGACCCACCCTCAGTCCCTGAGAGTCAGCCAAGGGTTACATAGATAACCTATATTGTTTTGGGAATCACTTTAGGGTGTGTGTGTGTGTGTGTGTGCTATATTATATGGCACCTGTGAGAAGATCTGAAGACAGCTTATGGGAATTGGCTCTTTCCTTCTATCTGCCATGTAGGGTTCGGGAATCAAACTCAGGTTGTCAGGCTTGGCAGCAAGCCCACCCACCGGGCCATCCCATTGGCTCTCCTATTGCAATTTAAAACCCATTTTGTTCCCTATTCACATTTGTCCCTTCTGTTCCTTGTTAGTTCTTTATAGTTTAAGAAACAATTTAGCATCCCTGTGTAACTTAGTGTTCACAATTACCTGGTGTGGTGTGCGCTCTTGGTGGGGCTCCATCTTGAAGTTGAGTGTCAGAGACTCAACTAAGGTGCTCTTAAGGATCCCGGTCTCAATCTTGTTCCCTTGTATATAGTATTTTGCCTTTCATCCCTGCTGGATGTTCAGCACAGATATAATAGCTAAGTGCCAGAGGCCTCTGACAGCACAGCAGCGTGAGAGAGCAGGAGAGCTTGGTGCACATAGTGAGTTAGGTCTCGATGGGGTCATGTCCATACTGGTTATCAGTTATGGCTCTCAGGGCCCATCTCGTTCAGTGAGGTTCAGTGAGGGCACAGTTGAACCACACACACCTCAAGACCAGGGAGTGGAGAGAACTGCCTTGGTGTAGGACAACAGACAGAGAAGGGCAGGCATGTATGGTGGCATGTTGAAAATATGTCACACGCTCTGACCTCACAGGCAGTGAGTGGTTGCTGCCAAACTTCCTTAATGGTGGCTTCAGTTAGAGCTGGAGAGCCCTCTGGGCTCCTGTTAAGCTTTGGGGTCTGGAGTCACCATCGTTATCAATGTGAACTGAAAGGGAGCTATCCGTGGCCTGCCCTCTTGGGTCATAAAGCCTCTCCAGGTGATGGCTTCTACCACGGTGTTTTAATAGTAGTATATACAGTTACTAGTCAGGAGGGAAGGGTTCAGCATCCCCAAAGCCCAGTGAAACTGGGATTCTCTGTTTGTAGGCTGAAATCCACAAAAGAAAGGATTTCTCACACCAGGAGAAATCAGAGCTACACTTCCAGGGGAAGGCTTACTTAGTCCCTCTATCCTGATAGTTCCTCTTTCACCTTCCGTGCCATATGGATAATTATGGTATTGTTTTTGGAGAATGCTGTAATATGTTCCCCAGTAGGATTGGAACTTGTCTCCTATACAACCTATGTTTGCCTATGACCTCACACGCCTGTCTCATCAGGACCGTCTGTTTTGAAACGAGGCTGGAGATAACCCATCTCCTAAGAGAATCCCCCAACCTCTGTTAGCTATCTCAGGACTCCAAAGGGTCACACACTTAAAACAGGGGACCTGGCACTAGGACGGGGTGGGGGAGAAGGAATGAAGTAAAGGGGGGAAGTGTAGCAGCTGACTCTGGAGCCAGATGCTCTCAATTCAAATCTCAGGCTTGTTTATCAGCTCCACGGCCCTGGGCATATTATAAACTATCTTTCTGTGCCTCAGTTTCCTCCAATGGGAAATGATAGTACATATAGGTCCTATACGATAATATGGCTCAAGTTCTGATCTGATTCTGTGTGTAAAGGGTTTGGCACAGCCCAGGCACACTTGCTAACCGCTAAATGTTTGTATGTATTAAAGGAGGGATTTTCTGCATTCAGGATGATCCTTTTACTTCCTCACGTCCTTGGAACCTCCACTCTGTGACCTTCTCCCTGATTTACATTTATGAAGCCAGCTGTTCCAATAGCCTCTCTTTCTTCTGGCTGGGGACGGGAAGGGAAGGCACTTTGCATAGGACCTCTTATTATTTTTTTAGTATTGCTTACAGTGTCATCTTAAACCAATATGCCACAGCTCATCTTCATTCCGTGCTAAAGGCCCTTTAAACCAGCCATTCGCCATTTACTCCGTTTAAAAAAAAAAAAAAAAGGAAGGTCTTCGGGTTTCATGTTCCTTTATTGTATTTTGTAAGGCACAGAACACATATTGGATACTATGTAACTGCGGAAGGCTCCAACAATAGTAACAGACAGATGAGAAACTGCAGGAAGTGGAGACACCATTTTGGATTTAGCTTTCTTATCGATGGGCTGAGTGATTTGGAAGAGACAATGTGGCTCCAGGGCTAAAGAGCCCACAGGGGTTTCCACAGCAAAGGTTTGAGTCTCGGTCACAGCGGCAGCTCCTGTGACCCCAGGCGAGCAGCTTCCTTCCCCTGGACCTCAAATTCTCCCCATGAATACTGGGCTTGGTGCCACAAAACTGCCTCCCAGGGATGCTAAGCTAGCCCAGTCATGTGTGGTTGTACAGACTGTGCACTACTGAAGGGTGCCCACTGACGGGGCAAGTTGGGGGTAGGGTGTGGTCAGACTACAGTATCTCTGTATCAGTCTGTCCTCTGGAGATGAGTTGTATCCTTCCAAAGGAAGCAGGTGCTGTGCTCCCCTATTTTGCACAATAGTATTAATATGGGTTGGTAGAGACCCTGAATTAAGTGACTTGCCAGGAGTGGAGCACAGAGTTCAGCAGACAGAATGTACAGATTAATTCAACACAGCTACTAAATGCATGCTCTGTAACAGGCCCAATTTCAGGGACCGGAGATGTGGCGATGGATACAGGAACCTACTACGTATAAGATGTGGAGATGGATATAGGTGCCTACTACGTGTTTCTATCCTTCCTCCAGACCATCTTCTACTATATCTAATTTGTTAACAAGTCTTGTCAAACTCACTGGGCTTTCTCCATCCCACTATCTGCACTTTGGGAAACAAGGACTCCTACCTCTGTTCCTGTCCTTCAGACAAAAGCCGGAGTACTTGTATTAAAATGTGAATCAGATACTGTTGTCCCATTTAAACCCTTTGGAGGCTATAATTTAATCCAGGATTCTTACAATCGCCCACATTTCCTCCACTGAAGAAAAGGCATCTTGTCCTTTAAATAGCCTAGCTCTTCGGTTATTCTGATCTTTCGGCTGCAATGCTGTTTGCGTCTCTCCTTTAGCCAGCGCCTGCTCATCCTTCAGTGCTAAGTGGACAGTCAGCTCTTCAAGGAAGCCTCCTCTGGGCCACCTGGTTAAAGCAGCCCACCACCACTCATTACCAAGATATTCTATTGTACAGCAGCCTAGCTTATTTTGAATGTACACAATTCCTTACCTTTTAATGTAGCTGCTGGTTTGTTAAAAGCCAAAACAGCGAGGACCTTGCTTCTTAACTCTTCTGTGAGTGCCTTTGCTAAGTCTCCGATACACAGCACTAAATATGAGATCGAGTTGATAAATGAAATTCATCTGAGAGCAGTTTTGTGACTACATGATGTAGGGGTGGGTTCCGCGACAGACGCCGTGGTGTGCTAGGTGAGGTGGCAGGTGGCAGGTGGCAGGTGGGGAACACCATGTTTTATCATTTGTTGATTATTATGGCACACATAGTACCTTTTGACAGTGGCTATGAAAACAAACCATGGGGCAGCAGATATTCAACAAAGGCCTGGTGAATGAAGCCAACTTGATTTGTGCCTTTCAGAATCTGTGGTCTGCTGGCTCAGGCCCCTTCTGCTAAACTAGTTAACATAGCTCTGCTTCTCAGCATCCCACATTCCTGGTTTCCCTACCCAGCCTACCTAGGCATTGCCATATGATTCAATCCAAGTATCTGACAGTTTGGTTCTCCCCGAGTCTACTCAGACCGAGGACCATACTTTGATTCCTAGTTTAGGCTATGGCAGGAAGTAGAGGTAAGGACAGGTTACTTTTCTCCCACAATTCCTATCTCAGCTGATGACTATTTTGTTGCTGTTGCTGCTTTTACTTTTTGCTATGGAACCATTTGATTAGCATCTGTCTCTTCTTAAGGGACCATAAATCCACAGGGGTAGGCACTGGGCTGCTCATTATTTTTGGCCCCAGCACTGGTCCATTGTAAGCAATAAAATACAACCATTTTGCTGTGTGGTCAGCTCACCCGGGGCGGGGGGGGGGGGACTTTTAAGGAAGGATCACATCTAACCTACCCCATAATCAGATCTAGTAAGGGATGGGAAGGAGAGTAGTGGATTGGGAACTACTATTTTGTAAAACCTCCAAGGTGTTCACCTTCATTCCTTCTCTCAAACTCAATCAAATGGTATCTTTACAGGGTTTTAACACAAACATGACTTGATTAAATTTGTTATTTACACAACTCGGCCTTTGGCAGTAAGGACTCCACAGCCGTACTGAGATCCGTAAGGAGAACAGTAATCAGCTAAGAAATGCAGCAGGTGGGAATTAAGTATCTGGCAGTGGAAATAAAGAACAGACTCAAATGCTAGAGTGAGAGACTCTACGGGGTTTGGTTAACATTCAAAGGTAGATGAAGAGGCAGTGGAGACATGGGAAGGCAAGTCATAGGAAAGAATGAACGTCAGTGAACAGAGAGGAGAGACAGTAGGATCTTTTCAAATATTTCTTTTTTTCTTGTATGGTTCTGGAGATCGAACCCTGGGCACCTCACTTGTTTGCCAATCACAGGGCTATACCATTCGCCCACAAAGCTTTTAAGCCATTTTGACAAACCTGCAAGATAGGGTCGTCCACAAGTTGGGAGTACGATAAGCTAAGGCAAAAAGGGCCGGGATGGACTTTCCCCTTCCTTATTCTAAGAATTGCAGAGAACAATATTCAAGAGGTGAGTTCGGGGTGGGGGGTGGGGGGGGGAAGAATTATAGGAAGAGACCAAGTTGAACGGCATGGAATGAGGAAGGCAGAGCTGGATAGTGTCATAGAAAATAAATGATAATGTCCAAGAGCTTCAATGACTAATGCTTAAGTTAGAGAGCCTGAAAATACTTCCAGTGGGTTTGGCGACAAGGACACTGGCTGCAACAAGGACATTTTCTGCGGGGGCAGAAGCTGCAGTGTAGAACTCAGCACTCACAAGGAAGGAAGTAGACACGCTAAGTGCAGATTACGCTCGGAGAAACTCGCCCGTGGTCGAGGAAAGAGACACGGTTATGATTGAGTAGGATGTGAGAAGATTAGAGCGCATTCACAGCTGAGGGTCGAGATGGAGGATGGACGATACAAGAGATAGAGGAGCGTCAACGCCCTCCCGCCCTCTCCATTTGCCGGCCCCGCCCCCACGCGACGCGACAGGGGCTCGCGAAGACTACAACTCCCAGGAGGTCCCGCGGCGTGGGCGGAGCCAAGGCCTGGCGCGCACCCCAGCGGCGAGCGGAAGAGCAGGCGCTACATGGTGGCGGCGGAAGGGGAGAGCGACAGCGTCCCGGTAACCACGAACCCCTGTCCCCGATTCTTTCTCACCCTGAGCTGGTGCTGGTTGCCCTCGCGTCTTTCCTCCGGCTCGAGAGAGGACCCTCTTTCCTCCTGTGTGTTAACGCTGGTTTTCTTTTCCTCCCGTGACGCGCGGGGCAGGCCCCCGCCTGGGGCGGAGGTTATTGGGAAGCTTCCGCCCTTCGACCTGTTGGAGCCCCCGGGCAGGAGGGCCACCCTCGGGTCTCTTCTGTTTTCTAGGGGGCCGCAGGCCTGCCTTGGGCCTCGGCCCTAATGCTTCTGGTAGAAATCGTCTCCAGTCACCAGGTAGCGGGGGGAGGGGGGGGTCTTAGGACCCCTCTTGGCTGCGGGGCTGTGGACCACCGAGGTGGCTTCGGGATAGCCCGGGGCCGCGGGCGATTCCTGGGCAGTGGCACTTCTGCCCTGGAGCCCCGGGCTATGGGCTGACAGGGAGCAGTTTGTAAAGTAGGGTGTACTTCCTGCTCTCCTCGGGCGGTCCTCGGAAAACTTCCAAATCACTTTATCGAAAGTTTTCTTACAAGCTTTTTTTTTTTTCCGTCGCATCTGAGTTGTGAGGGAAGGAGCACGGGGTTTATAGAGTCTTGAATCCTGAGAGGATGATGGGTTGGCTGGCCACTTGATGGACCTGTAGTCTTTTGTAGTCCTATTAACACCACCTTGGTTTCTCTGTCTGGATAAAAAGGAGGGGGTGCAGAGTCTTTTTTTGTATTATGCTTTTCAGTATTATGAGTTTCAGTTATGATCTATGTGTGAAGCGTTTGTGCTATAAGACATTTAAATGTCCTCTCTTGTGTGGTCTAGGTCAGTTGGATTTTAAAATCACCGGTCATGTCTTTATGAAGACTGAAGTTAATGGTGTCTTTAGAAACTGCGATGAAACCTACAAGTGTTGATGCTAGGTTTCAAGTGGAGAGGTGACATTAGGGCCTGACCACCTGTGGAATCAGTGTAAAACTTTGGGATTTCGAGGCCCATCAGCATGCGACACACAGCTAGCCAGCTGTTCCTGTTGCTCTGTAGCTGCTCTTGGAAGCGCTACACATGACAAGCATCTCCTAAGACTTAGCGCTCCCGAAGCTTGGTTCTGAACCTCCAGTGTCTAGGCATTGGGGGTTCTTCATCCTTGGCAGGTGTTACTTACTCATGTAATAGCTGCTTTAGCTATGTAGCGCAGGGTTGAGGTGTATAGTACGCTGGTAAGATTGCATAAGGCTCTGAATTCTCTCCCTAGTGATAACAACAACAATAACAACTAGCAACGGCAGCCTTTAATCCCAGTACCAGAGTCAGAGGCTGGCTGGTCTCTTGAGATTTTGGTAGCCCAGTCTGGGTAGTGAGTTCCAGGCCAGGAAGAGTGATATAGGGAGAACTTTTTAAAAAAAAATTACTCTTTTTCACTCTTAGGGTTTCCTAGGTTTCCCATAGTGTTACTGTGACACGGTCATTGCGTATGTGCTTAAGTTAATACTAATATTAATTTTCTTTTCTTTTTTTTTTTTTTTTTAAAAAGATTTATTTATTTATTTATTATGTGTGTGTACACTGTAGCTGTCTTCAGACACTCCAGAAGAGGGCATCAGATTTTTTTTTGTTAGGGATGGTTGTGAGCCACCATATGGTTGCTGGGATTTGAACTCAGGACCTTTGGAAGAGCAGTCGGTGCTCTTAACCGCTGAGCCATCTCACCAGCCCCAAGTTAATACTTTTCTAGAGATTACTTTTCTTTTCTTTTTTCTCATCTTGTTAGTTGTAATTGAACTGGTGTTTTGTTTGTAACCTGTACTTAGAGTATATTTCACTATGCAGTGTAACTCATAACAGGACAATTAACTATGACTCAGTTATTGACAAGATAGAATTTTATAGAGCAATGTTTGTATCTCTATTATTCCCCGCCCCCAATATATGCATACATGTACAGGTTTTGTTGTTGTTGTTTTTTATTTTTGAGACATGGTTTCTCTGTATAGTCCTGCCTGTCCTGGAACTCATTCTGTAGGTCATGCCAGCCTTACACTCAAAAGAGATCTGCCTCCTGGGTGCTAGGATTAAAAGCATAGGCCACCACCAACCACACATACAGTTTTTAAGTTAGGCTGTTTATAAAGTTTTAGCTTGAGTTGGGCATGGTAGTTCATGCCTTTAATCCTATTAAGTCAGAGGCAAATGGCTCTCTGTGATTTCAAGGTCAGCCTGGTCTGCATATCAGTTCTAGGTCAACCAGAGCTACCTGATGAGACTGTGTGAAACAAAACCAGAACAAACATTTAGCTTAAAGGAGTCTAGGAGACTTGATGGTGGAAACTGAATGACTGACCACCTCTACTGATGTCCTGGCTCTGTGTATATCTGTAAGGAACAAGGTTAGAGAAAGCAAAGAGAAAAACTTTACAGACATAAATGACTTGTGGGCCAGGGCAAAATCTTATGATTAAGAATTGAAATACCGGGCAGTGGTGGCGCATGCCTTTAATCCCAGCGCTCAGGAGGCAGAGGCAGGTGGATTTCTGAGTTTGAGGATAGGCAGGGCTACACAGAGAAACCCTGTCTCAGACCTCCCGCCCCCCCCAAAAAGAATTGGAATACTATTTTTATTTTCTTCAGGTGTCTCACTGACTGCCAGATATCTGCGAATTTGGATGCTAAGAAAACATTTCCTTTATTTTTTTTTACACATGATCTTAGCCAAAAGGCCAAAAAGCAATTATTATTTTTCTTTCATGTTGTGCCTTCTGCTTTTTCAGATTTGTTCTTACCTTTAGTTATGCTTCAGCATGATTTCTTTGCACAAATATATATGTATATACATACATGTATACACGTTTGTATATGTGTATATGTGTGTGTATGACAATAGAAAGTCATGTACATTAAAATCATTGCATATTGTCTTGTCTCCTTTGTTTCAAACACTTGCATTTTGACTCCTTTGTACTTAAAAGGACTTTGGAAGGTAGATCTCATTCTTTGCTGTATACATAGTAGATGCTCAGTTAGCAATGGCTGCTGAATAAGAACGTTTTATTGATTATCTTATGCTATATGGCACAATTAGGTGAGGCCATACTGTTCTATGGAAATACCCTAAGCCTTGGAGTTCCAGTGTCTGCAGGGAGTAGCCTTAGTTTAGGCTTTTGCTTCATGGCGCATCATCTGTAAAGCCCACATAGCTGAAAAGCCACATTATTAGAGCAGGGCATATGCTTGTTAAGCTTAGTGGAAAATAGAGTTGCTGGTATTAGTATTTTTAGTTTTTGTTATTTTCTGACAGATTGTGATTATAATATTCATTCTCTTAATCTCTTAATGGTTGATATGATCAGTGTGTTTCTTTGTTACCCAAGGTTAAGGTAGTTGACTGTGACCATGGAGCCTGAAACATTGCAAAGCTAATTGGCCCACATGGAGTTTGAAGCTGTGACCTGTTCTCATTAACTTCATGCACTAAGTACTCACAGATATCTGACATATTTTTTTATTTGGCATTCATGCAACTCATTAGATATAAGTAAATGAATTAGTGCCAAGAGTAAAAGTATAGATTTTTTAATTAAAAATTTATGAAGCTAACACTCATATAATATATAAAACTGGCAACCTATTGCATCAGCCACTTACCTGAGTTGTATGATTTAAACATATCTTTTTATTGTTGAGTTATATTTATGGTAGATTTCCTACCCATAGGAACAAAGAGTAGGCTATTTGTGCATTGAAAGAGGACCTAACTTGTGTGCTGTTCACCAGAAAAAGTGTTCTTAGCTTGTGGGGAAAACATGAATGAGGCCAGCAGGATGGATGAAGCTTGGGTAACCCCTAAGAGCTTATTGAATTACAGAGAAATTTAGTTGTCAGAGCATTAGATAGGAGAAAAGTTATAGGGTGGTGTTCAGTGGTAGCAAGCCTGCATTTGGAGAGTGTTCTCTGAATAAGCTATACACCACTTTCCCCTAATCTCTGGTGTGCTTTTTCACTATATCACATTAGCTTTCTCTGTAGTTGACCATTTTTCAAACTCACTATACTTTATTAATATTTGTTGCCTCTTTATTTCTTTTTTTTATACCAAACATGGCCAATTAAGATTGGGGATAAAAACAAACATAAAGAAGCAATATGAAGCAGTGGGAGAAAAGAAGCAATATTGGAATCAGCAAGTTCTGGTAGATAGTATTGTGAGGTTTTCAAGCAAGTAGATTAACTGTATGTGATGATACGAATTTCTGGAATGATCAAGTGTGACCTCTCGTAACATTAAACTGGATGCAGAGTTGAAGATGCGGGCAAAAAAAGTATGTAATACTTATTAATAACAAATTTGTTTCTTAAGGAATCCAAATGTGTGTTCATACTGGCTTACAATTGAGCTGTTTTGAATTCTTTGCCATGAAGTTTCACAAGAGAGAGGACAATACTTCAATTTAAATCCTGTCAGCTTTCTATCAGTAGTCTGTTTCTGTATTCATAACTGTAAAATGGACAAAATGTTACTAATTCTACTTTAAAAATGAAAGGAAAAAAAAAAAAACAAAGGATGTCTTGAAATAGAGTTGGTTACTACAGGGAAGGGGAGAGATTCTGACAAAGATACACAGTTGGCGAAGTGAGTCCTTCAGAGAAGTGTCAGAAACAGGCAGGTAGGACAGTTAGCCCAGCCTCTTAGGATGTGGGCAATACAGAGCTGGCAGTGAGTTACAAGGCGGGGAATGAGTGAGTGAGGACAACTGTCAGGCTACGGTCAGGAGATAGAGAGCTTACTGAGTCTGCTTGAGTGAGTCTGCTCTCACTGAGAGCTTACTGAGTACCTGTTCCTTGAGGTCTTGCATTTTTATTTTGCCAGGAAAGGAGGGAAAAGCAGGGTAGTAAAGTTACATGCTCCCTCAGTCATTACATCACCATTTCCCTTAAATGGTAACTAGACTTTGTATGTTCAACATAGAACCACCAAATGTTTCTATTACAGGCCTTTTGACTACCTACCTGGCTTTTTACAGTATAAATAAACACATTTTTAAAAATTGAAACCTATTTTCAAAGATATTTTTACCTAAAAATACTAATTCATGTTTATTGCAGAAAACTTAGTGCAGACAACTTTAGAAGATAAAAATCACAAAACATTCCTAATCTCAAGATCTAAACAGCACATAACAAGGCCCATACTATTCATGTGTTTTTAATTTTTTTTCCTACTATTTTTCTCTCTAAGCAAACGTTTCCTCACTTAAGTTGTTTTTCTTAAAGAATAAAGAAGTGTTTGTAAGACCAAAATTGTACTATAAATTAACCATTGGTGGTAATTATCTTTATATGTCTATTTTAATACTTCCATAAACGATATACCTACTCTTATTGCTATATACAGATCATATATTATTCATCGTTGTGTCTTAGGCATCTAGCAAAGTGTCTCGTGTAATAGGTATTTAGAATGTGTTTGAGCTGAGTTGTTGAGCCCTCTGAATCGAGAGCGCCTTGTTTAACCTTTCCAGCTGTACTCTGGTGCTTTGGACATCCTTAAAATTGGGAAAAACTTGGTTTGGGGGAGTGGCAGGGAGTGTATTTAATGTGAAGTCACTGAACTGGTGAAGATTTTTTCCTTAAGCTTTTGTTGTGTGGCATGGCATTCCAAAACTTACTAATATATACATACCAGCCATTTTGTCTGTGGTAAACAAATAATCTACTACTCAGCTATGCATCCAGCTTTTTTCTTTTTCTTCTTTTCCTCTCTCCCTTTTACCTTTCCTTTCTCAAGTGCATGTGTGTGCACTTGGCAATCCAGAGGCGTAGGTCATGTGTCTTGCTTTATTACATTCCACCTTATTCCTTTGAGACCGAGTTTCTCACTGACCCTAAAATGTCATTTTTCATCTAACTGGCTGGCCAACAAGTTAATGCTGGGGTTATAGTGTAGGACCACACACAGGCGCTTACATGGGTGCTGGGGATCTGAACTCAAGTCATGGCTATGTAGTAAGTACTCTTTCCTACTGAACCATCTCTCCAACCCAGCTGTCCTTATTAAGGAGGCGGGGACTGAAGTCACATTAGAGCCCCACAATCATAACCTACCAGGCTATCTCCAAACTCATATTTAGTTTCCATCCTGCTTCAGCCTTCCAAGTTGCTGATTTACAGGCATAAGCCACTATGCCTGGCCAGTGTTTCTTTTTACCTTAAGTTGATCATTTTCTGTACTTGGCCCTAGACTCACATCATGTTAAAATAACAGTCTTATTTGTAAGTGATAAGATATATTTAATGTAGAAAATTTGTCCAATCAGGAAATAACAAAATCAACCCATAACCTAACTTTTCAGGTGTAGCCAGTTTTTTAGGTCTTTATAGTTTTCTATTTGTAGTCCCTAAATTGGAACCTATCTGAAAACGAGAAGTTTTGTTGTTGTTTTGGGTGTGAACCCAAGGCCTTGAAATTACTGGGCAAGTGCTCTGTACTTTGCTTTATCCCAGCCCTGAAAATGAAAGGCTTTTGTTTTTGTTTTATGTTTGTCTTGCATTCAGTTGGCAGCAGAACTTAGTCTAATCTGATGTAGTTATTTGTCATTAATAGTTTTTAAATTTTTTGCTGTTAATATTTTTGTGGTGCTAGGTATTGAACCTTGGGCCTTGTGCATCTAGGCAAGCATTCTACCACTTAGCTGTATCTGCAGCTCTTGATGTCTTTAAGTATAAATTATCCAAATATTAATTGAATATAATCCCCATAGATGACAGAATATCTGTTGAGAATCAAAATAGTATTTGAGAAAGGTTGTTTTCTTGGTGTTCTATGTAAGATGACTGTAGACATAGAAAGGAGGTGTCGAGGAAGAGAAGGTGATGTAGGTAGAAGAATTGAGTCAGAATATGAATTTGTGAGCTTGACATATCAGGTATACTGTGACATAATAATGGTACTGGGGAAGGCTCTAAGATAGGTCTGGGAGGAAGATAATGATTTCAGTTTCTAATTTGTTAACTTTTAAGTATATAATTTATGTGGTCATTTTAAAAATTCATTAATCTTAATGAGTGCTGCCCTATAATCTGTTTTTGAGGCCATGCATTCATCCTAGCAAATATAAATTATTGGCCTTGGTCTTTTGGAACTGATTCTTAGGGCAGTAGGAGCTGTACAAGAAAACTAATCTCGGCACCTGATGATTACATCCCTGACTCTAAAGGAGTTTGCCTGACCACCCTTCTTATTTACCTACTTCATTATAAGTAATGTTTGGTAGTTACTTAAAATTAATCTGCAATGTCATGAACTTTACTACCGGAGAAGGAATTTGAGTAATTATCGTGACTGCTGAAAACATTTAAAAAGGTTCTAGGCTGGGTTAGCACCTTGGATCCGGGTGTTCTGAACATGCATTTGTTAAGAGAGTGGGTCTTTTTTGTGTATTTCTACATATCCTACATGAGTTACTTGTTGGGTTTCAGCTTCCTCTGTTTTTAAGATAGAGCTGGAACTAATGCTCCCTACTTGATGAGGTTGTATTGGGGATCAGCCCTTAGATTTAGAGTAATACTTGGCAAATATGAAAAGAGCAGTAAATGTTAGCTATATATTACCAAAAGTAGCTCAAAAAAAATCAGATATCGGTTTTTAAAGGAATGTTGAGCTTCATGAGAAAGGAGTAGAAAAGCGGAAGATATAATAATCAGAAAGCATAGGAAGGAAGTAGGTGGGGGCAGGAAAGGAAGCTGCAGAGGAACTGATGGAGTGCGTTCTATATGATTGATTATCCATGTAGAAATTACCTTAATTAGGACTGGATTTGGTGGTAGGGTAACCGTAAGAATCAAAGTCACTCTAGGCACAGAGCACTGCAGCTCCAGCTATTTCATCCATATTTCTCCCTGCGAAAAGGAGAAAGGAAGGGAGTCATCTCTCCCCCTTAAAGGATGCTTCTTGAGGTTATACAGACTACTTTTGCTTATATGCCATCCATAAAACTAGGTCACAAACCACAACTTGATGCTGGAAAGGTTGGGAACTGTAGATGGTTTTGAATCTTCAATGTCCACGAATGAAGACAAACAGTGAGATTATCTAAAAACTAGCTCTTACCAAGCTGCACCAACAGTCCAAGCTAAACACCTCTAGAGTGAAAACCTGAGTCTGAAATCCAGACTTCTATGCAACATAACACTTCTGGTTTCCAGATGACAGTATGGACTCAACTGTACATTGTTTTTAGAGTGCGATCCGTCTTTGAGCCTGGATATAAGTGTGTATCTATATATTTCTAGCCAACATTAATGTTAACTGCAATTACTTTATTTGGAAGTTTGGAAACAAATAGATGTTAAACAATTCTCTCATACCACTCTGGTTTTAAGCCTCTAGTTTTATATAGTCTCCCACCATTCTCTGATTTAGTTGGTTTTCAGCCAATGTTTTTAATCCATCTCTGTCTTTATATTACTTCTCTCTCTCTCTCTCTCTCTCTCACTGCTGTTAATCGTACTTCCCAAAATAGATAAATGAGCAAATTTAATTAAATGTGTTATTTGCACTGCTTCCTGATCATTAATGAATTTGTAAGTAAGGTCAGACCTGCAACCCTCCTAGTGTCACAGTTGCTGAATCCTGTCTGTCTTTGCTAATGGTAATTATTTGCTTCAAGTTATTTTTTTAATTTTTTAAGACTTTCATATTTTGTACATTTTTGTTTGTCAGTATTAGAAATATAAAGACCTAACAAAAAGAGAACTATTTCTAAAGGCTTTTCTGTTTCTTTCGATTGAAAATATTTTATTTATATATTTTTGAATGATGAATTATTTAATATGAGAGTATGTATTGCTGTTTGGCTTTTGTTTATTTGAATTAATTTTCTAAATTTTTCTTTATATTTAATCACTAGGAATATAGTTTGTAGACATAGAGTCAAATAGGAGACCTGAGATGACTTAGTGGTTAAGAATACTCGCTTCTCCTCCCAGGTATACAAGTTAGATTCCTAGCTCCCACATCAGGTGGCTGACAACCTCTCATAAGTCCAGTTTTGCTCTTAAACAGCCACACCCACTGTGCTCCCTTTTTAGCCTCCCAGTGTAGTTATGTTTTGACATTTGGTTAAATTAAATGGTGTTGCATTGACATTACGCCTGTGTGGATTTTATTCCCTGATAGTGCCTTAAATGGCTTCAGTGTGGTCTTCCTCGAGGTCATGTCATTTTTTGGTTCCTATTACCCTTCTCCGCCCCCTCCCTTTCTTCCTTTCTCACCCATCTTCCCTTCTATTCTGAAGCTCCTTTTCTACAGACTTCCATTGTCCTACTCTATGAGTGATGGATCTCTGGGCCTACTGCACAGTTCTTTTCCTAGAATGATTTCCCTTAGTTGTAATCTGTAGATTTCTCCCCTGGGTTTGATTTCCAGTCTTGTCAGAACTCATATCTTACTCATTCTTCATTTACCCTCTTGCTTAGGTGGAACATGTCCTCTAGTAGTGTCTGATTAAAAAGATGGCACTATAGTCAAGAGTAGGAGAATGGCAGTCTTTAAGTAATGTACCTATTGTTACCTAGCTTTGGTCTGGATTGGGGGCTTTTGACTCTCAATGCACAATTATTCTGGAAGCCTCATTTACTGGCATTCTTTTACTTCTCTCTCATGTTGGGTATCCTGTTTTCTATTCATGTTTTCTTCTTATGGCTTCTTGTACTTGTCAAAAGGATGGGACCATCATATATTACATAGAATACCTGATCAGACACACAATCTTTTTTAAAAAAAAAAATTGCTAATCCTGTATATACCTTTCTGTGTTCTAGCTTCAAAAAATGTGTTGCTATTTTTTTTCCTTCTTTTATTCTCTTTCTTTGTGGATTTGGGTCTTATGTCTGTTACTATTTTAGTAGGATTTGGGGGGAAGAAGAAAAATTACATATGTTTTGTACATTCTGCCCACTATTCCCACAGACTGAATTTACTTATTAGATCAGATATGCTGGGACTTGGTAGGATTGCTCAGTCCTATAAAGTGAGGATCTGAATTTGGATCTCCAGTACCCATATAAGAAGCCAACATGATAGTGTGTGCCTGTAAGCCCATTCCTGGAGATGGGGGGACAGCTAGATCTTTTTGACCAACTAGCCTTGGCATATTGGTGAGATTCAGGATCAGTAAGAGACCCTATTTCAAAAGAAGAGTGATGGAGAATGACACCAAATGTTGATCTCTGGCTTCTACATGTAGATATGAGCATGTATGTTCAATTGCATAACTATGAACATGTACATCCCACACACATTTATGTATATAGACACAAGACTATTGTGAATAGGATTATTGGGCCCACACAATATTTGTAACAACAAAATATGACTTAGAGCATGGATCCAAATTAAAAACTAAAATCATACAAATACTTCGAAAAATGTAAATAAATTCCTTCCCACAATGTAAGAAAAGATTTTCCTATTTCAAAGGAAGATTCAAATGAAACAAAAGACTAAGAAACTGGACTACACAAAAGCCTGAACACTGACACCAAACACTACAGAGGAACTAGAAGGAAACAGGGAAGCAGAGCACGGTGGCTCACTGACTTCCATGAGTTCAAGTCCTGCAAGCCTCATTTACTGGCAGTAAATATTTATTCCAGTAAATATTCTTACGTGAGATAATACTACACTGTTGTAATTTTAATAAATGAAAGGTAAAGTATTAGTAACAATATGGTGGTTTGCAGAAAGAGCACGTAGAAGAGGAAAAGTGTTCCTCCCTTGATTTTTGAGTTAGTGGGTTAATTGGAAAAAGTCTACAGAAGCCTTCCATCTTTATTATAAGACAAGTAGGAAATCGTAAGTGTGAAGGGGTTGGGGAGCATTTTTTTGATTCCACAGTTGAGAGGTGACCAGATTCCATATAGTTTTTTTTAGACATTGCAAACTTCCTTTCTGAAGGGACTGTACACATTTCAGTTCTCACTGAAAATGTGTGTTAGTTTCTCCTCCTGCTCTCCTTAGAGGATTTTGTTGCATTCCTAAAACTTTGTCTAGCTGAGATCTCAATATAGCTTAGCTTTTTGGCAGGTTTGTTTTCTCCTGGGCTAGGGGCGGTGGGTAGGGAAAAAGGTCGCACTCTAGCCCAGGCGGTCTTGAACTCATGGAAGTCAGTGAGCCACCGTGCTCTGCTTCCCTGTTTCCTTCTAGTTCCTCTGTAGTGTTTGGTGTCAGTGTTCAGGCTTTTGTGTAGTCCAGTTTCTTAGTCTTTTGTTTCATTTGAATCTTGTTTTGAAATAGGAAATCTTTTCTTACATTGTGGGAAGGAATTTACTTACATTCTTTTGAAGTATTTGTATGATTTTAGTTTTTAATTTGGATCCATGCTCTAAGTCATATTTTGTTGTTACAAATATTGTGTGGACCCAATAATCCTTTTTTGCAGACCTGACTGAATATATTTTCTTTAAAAAGATCAGTTTTCCCCTCACAGCTTTTGACATGCCACCTTATTACATTTGAAATTTTTATCATTTATCTCTAGACTGTGTGTGCGTGCACTCGCGGGCCCCGGGCTTTAATCACTGAGACAGCTTACTGGTCTTGTTTCTGCCATTTATATACCTGCATCATCATCCCTTTTCAGTGTATTGGGTTAGTTTTAAAAGTAAGTGTGTGTGTGTGTGTGTGTGTGTGTGTGTGTGTGTTAAGCAAGTGTACATATGTTTGTGTATACATGCATGCAGAGGGCAGGAGTCAGTTGTGTCTTCTCTGTTTGCTCTCCAGCTGATCTTCTGAGACACAGTAACTTGGAACTCACTGATTTGGTAAGGCTGGCTGGCCAGTGAGCTCTAGGATCCTCCTCTGTCTTCTCAGCCATGCGCCTGACCTCAGGTCCTTGTGTTTGTGTAGTAAGGACTTTATTGACTGAGACATTTCCCTGGCTCCAGTTCTGAAATTTAAAAAATATTTTCCTATTACACAATTTCATTTGTTAAACTTTATTATTAGGTTTTATTTTTTATTTTATTTTTATCTTTTTATCTGTTTGCCTGCCTGCCTATCTAGGTTTTTTTTTTTTTTTTTTTTTTTTTTTTTTTTTTTTTTTTTTTTTTTTTTTTTTTTTTTTTTTTTTTTTTTTTTTTTTTTTTTTTTTTTTTTTTTTTTTTTTTTTTTTTTTTTTTTTTTTTTTTTTTTTTTGAGACAGGGTTTCTCTGTGCAGCTTGCTAGCTCTGATTCTCCTAGAACTTGCTCTGTAGACCTGACTGGCCTCGAACTCACAGATCTGACTGCCTCTGCCTCTGGAGTGCCGGGACTAAAGGCACCACTACTTGGAGAATTTTTGTTTTGTTTTGTATTGTTTTTTTATTTAAAAAATAAAAGTGCTAAGTTGCTTAATACATAAGCATATTTTATAGACTTATTCTATATATGATTGCTTATTTGTGGTACTTGAATATAATTTGGTAACTCTCAGGAAATGAAATAAGTTTCTTAAAAGACTTAGGCCTTTTTTTTCTGCTTACAGTGTTTGGTAGAGTAGTGTTGTGGAGTGAGGGCTTAGTTTTCAGAGTTGGATTATCAGCTTTTCTTGACTGGGTCTTTTTTTGAGGAAACTACTGAGAGTTAGTACCCTTATCAAGCTTTAGCTTTGCTATAATTCATATAGAGAACAGCAAAGATGCAGTGTTATTATAGGGGCTTAATTAACTCACTCAAGAAGAATAGATGGCCATTTAAATCCTCAGTAAAGTATAATGAATAATGTTATTAAAGAACTTGGAGATGAAAATAATTAGGCAACTAATTTTAATTTTAATATTTTTAGGTACTTATTTTCAATTAACTTTTTTTTCAAAGAAGACTAGTGTATATTGATGGGAACTGCTATTTTGTGAGGGTTTTCCCTCTTACTTCCTGATGGTCTTGTCACTGTTGCAGCTTCTCTTATAGCCAGGGACAATTTGGAAACCAATATGCGGGGTAGAGCTTTAGTGGTAATCAGACTTGGCCATAGCAACTAACTGTCAGAGGATAATTTACTTATGTTGCTAAAGCACATGGCAGAACGTGGATAGAAACTGTAACAACATGATACTGATACTTTTTTTTTCTTTTCTTTTTCCTCCCTTTCTTTCTTTTTTTTTTTTTCTGTTGTGTCTTTATGTAGCTCAAGCATGCCTGGAACTGCCTTTGTAGCCCAGACTGGCCTTTTGATTGTCCAGCCTCAATCTTCTAACAGCTGCGATTACAGGTGTGCACTACAATACATAGCTCAGAAGTTTCCTTTAAATGGTTTTTGCACAGTGAGACATAATCAGAAATAAATGCTGATGTCAAGACCTGAGTTTAAACAAAGTGGGCTCAAATAGCATACAAAGATGAGGAGCCATATACACAGGGAAAAAAGATAAAATAAGCCCCCTCCCCCTTGGCGGAGGTTTTGCTTTTGTTAGCATCAGAAAGCTTCTTTTCAGGTATTTCTAGATGTGTGGCTTAGTGAATAGATACACGCACACAGAGGCAGCTTAGATCTTAGAGCAAACCAAAGGATGTTTGAAAATTGGTTATTTAAAATCTCCTTGTACCCGTCTTATTAGGTATATTATTATTTTTTTTTTTAAAGAAGAAACTAATTTACTCCTGGCTATAAAGAGTGACATTGTGTCTGAGAAAATGCTGTACTAACACACTGTTCTGTCCCACAAGAGTACTTCTGAAGTCCCCAAATGCAGTACTGACAATCTGTGACAGGCTCTGAATTGTTGAGCAGTCATTGGGGAAGGTGGACAGCAGAATAAATGGTTATATGTAAGCTAAAGAGGAGACAGGAGGGTAAGAAATGAGGGCAGAACAGAGCAACTCCTAGGCTTTGTGGGCAGTTTGAATGCAAGCTGTTCTAGTAGTTAAGCTCTGTTGTAAGCAGGGAGTCAAAAAATAAAAAAGTAAGCTTTGTGGGAGTGGGGATGGCTCCTTTCATAGGTGTCATTGTATTTTGTCATGTCATCAAAACTTTAAGGCTGAGGGAGCTGGAGAGATGGCCTAGCAGTTAAGAGCACTGGCTGCTCTTTCAGAGGACCCAAGTTCAATTCCCAGCAACTACATGGTGGTTCATATCTCTGTAACTTCAATTTCAGGGATCCAGCACCCTCTTCTGGTCTATGTTGGCACTAGGCACAACTTTGTGGGTTCTGGGAATTGAACCCTGGTCCTCTGGAAGAGGAGCAGCCAGTGTTCTCAAATGCTGAGTCATCTCTCCAGCTCTAGAATTTAAATTTTCAAAGAGACCAGATATATCACTTTATATCAGGATCAGAAAATGAAACAGTAAATATCAGTATAATGGAGATGAGAGCTTAGGAATTCCTCTCTAGGAATTGTTGCAGTGGTTGTAAGACCCCCTTAATATAACTGGATCCCACACAGCCTGGCCTTTAACATATACCAGTGTATGTGTTGATTGGTTGCATTAATTTGATTCACAAACTTATATACCACTAGCTGGTATTGTTTCAGGAATACATGGCTCACTATAGTAGTGTTAGATATCAAAGAATGAACTCTGTATTACAGAGGAGCACTACAAAGTTACAGTTCTGTTCTTTAATGACCTGTTCTAAATATGGAATTAGACTCTGGAGCCTTTACTTTGGAATCTGGTCCTTGTATTGATTCTTTTTCTAATTTTAGATTATGTGTGTTACTGCTTTGTCGTTGATATCATTAGATTAAATAAGATGGAGAGAAATATGAGTGAGCTTTGAGGTTGCTTATCCTAACACCAGTGATAAGTATTTAAAAAGATAGAAGGGTTAGTAATAGAAGGACAGATGTGGTGATGAAGAGAGGAGTGGTGACCTCTGTGCACCAGTAATATCACTTCAGATTATCTGTAGGGCCCAGACTGGATTCTCTACTGCTCCTTTTGAATGCTTAATCCCTGGTGTTGAAAGCCCATTGTCAAGTCTTAGACTGAGAGTCTCCCCAACTTTCTTCTACAGCACACCTTTGGTTTACCTAGTCTAGTGTTATGGGGTGAATGTTTGTGCTTCCCTCCCACCATGTTGTTCGACATGTGTTGTTCAACACAAGTTGAAGTGTAAATCTCAACATGATGGTGTTTTGGAGGTCAAGCCTTTGGGGAGTAATTGGTAGGAGGATAAGTCCTCGTAGACTTGATTGGTGCTCATAGAAGTGTTATTCAGTCTAGTGAGGGTACAAAGAGGTCTGACCTTAGAAAATTGTTCCCCAAGATCTGGTCATAGTAGCTTCTTGATACTGCCATATCTGGCCAGCTGCATAAGCCACTGTTCTGTGGTCCTTTCTGACCTGCCTTCATCACTTGGTTTTGGTGGTGGTGGCTTGTTGTTGTTTGTTTGTTTTGTTGTTGCTGCTTTGTTTTACTTTCTGTTTGGAATGTCTCTTCTAAATTCTTTTTGAATAACACTTTGTAAAGGCCTTCCTGTGTACCACACGTTCATGACATTTTCTTTAGGTGTGTCAGGGCCTTAAATATGTCTCTTTACTTTGGACTTCTGTTATTTATTGCCTTTATTGCAATAATCTTTCATCTTTCTAATTGGAGACATCTTACTGGGGAGGGGGAGGCTCTGTTTCTTTTCATGTGTCTCACACGCTGTGTTGTTACATGCTGTCCTGCTTTATAATCTCCACCGCCCCAGCATAGATCTCACTACCCTCTTAATACTGTCTGATGGTGAGGAAATGCCATTACCTATGATTAGCTTTTATCTCTTTAACATTTATCTTTCTTTTTGATTCATAAGAATAATAGATTAGAATATGCTGTAAGTATTTGAGCAATGTTTGTTCAGTAGATTGTTTTTCTTTGAAAGCCTCTGTAGCCCTCTATGTAAGCTTTTTGATCCTTAAAACATTGCTGTGAAGATGTTTTTATATTCTAAGGTAATTGTTATGCCTGAAGCTCTTAATTAGTAAACTTGAAAACTGCATGGGAGAGAAGTTCTTATTTATTAACTTCATGTTTTCTTTGCCTGCTCAAAGAGGAACTTGCTTTTCCATTCTCTCCGTCTCCAGGCACAGCTGTCTTTGATTCATGCTGGCATAGCTTCAGGGAGCGGCAGATAACAGGTGTAGCTGTGTATGCCATGTGGGCTCCACCTCCTCTACTTATAGTTACTCACTTTTTGTTGGTGTTTATTAAACTATTCTCTGTTATGTTTTTTACTCTATTATAGTTTTTAGAACGTTCATGTTCTGGTCAAGCATAGTCGTTAAATGTAGGGTGTGGCACACTGAATCAACATGTGGAAGCTCTGATTTTACGGAACTAAAGTTTCTGGTTTCTCATCTATGAAGCTGAGATAATGGTAGATACCACTTAGGTTTGTGGTTGGAGACAAAGAGATAATACATAGAGATAATATGCAGAAGTTAAGTATAGTGGCCTCAACTTTAAAAGTTAACTTTTAGTGTTCTAAAGAGGGGAAAGCTGTAACACATGTGAGGCTGAGACTCAGCTCCAAAGCCTTATCCATTTGAGTGCTTTTATTGTCAGCGATAGGAGACCATTTTAACTTAGCACAGACCCAGGGAAGAGATCGTTAAGTAACTTTAAACACACAGACTAACATTCAGATGTGTAGGAAAAGAAAAAGAGCTTTTTAGTTTTCTTTCTCCTCTCTTCTTGCTCTCTACTGCCACGTGTATATGCAAAGCAGGGACAGAGCGTCTGCTTTCCTCGTTCTTATGTTGCTCTTGTTCAGTTCCAGCAAACCTTTGGTCTGATTGCTTTAGAGATGGATGGTCAGCGATGGAGCTAATGTTAAGTTTGGAAGTGTTAAGTTGGTGAGCCATGGGGTTACCATGTCAGTGGAGTGTGAAGAAAGAGACTATGTTTCAGCCTGTTTCCCCTCCTGTAAAGTGTAAAATCAGTTGGTGCTCATGCGTGGTGACTATAGCTAGTGGAGTGTAAAATGTTTGGGACATTGATTATGCTATATTGCAAGGAAAACCTTTTCATGCTATAGTTTAAGACCCAAGGTTCTATTGGAATTATGTATTAATTGCTAAGATTATAGTTGTATCATGTTTGGCTTCGTTTCTTGAATTCTAAAATTCAGCAATGAAAAATCTTCTGTATTCTAATTTGAAGCTTTTCCTAATACAAAAAACTGTTATCAGTTTTACTGGTCATTATTCCTATGTTTATATCTGTGTCTGAATGCTTTCAAATACATAGTGGAGTTGGAGGGAAAAAGAACAGATATTATTCTGATGGTAAATAGAAGAGAGGAAGTCCCTGTCCTGATACCTGGTGAGGTTCTTCACCATATGGCTTTGAGGGTGACACAAGGTGAGTGAGGACGTTTCAGACAATAGTTAGCTATTGTGGGCACTTTAAGTCTAGAAGGTTATTGGAAATAGGCATGCCATGAAAAAGCATGCGTGTTCTTTTATTTTTATCCTGTAGTTTTTCTCATTTTACTGAGTCAGTTTTGCATTGTCTTTGGTTGCTTTGCATTTATGGAGTTTAATCAAATTGTGAATATTTATGGACGTAATATATTAATGTATTTTTCTAAATATCATGTACCCTAATGTAGTAGTTAAGTGTGGAAACTCTGATATCCTAACCAATGGTTAAAAGCTAAGTGAGCTTGAGTCATTTTTTTTTTTTTATTGTAGTTGGGAGTAAATGGATTTTATTTGTTTATTTTGGCCATGTCCCATAAGTCTTTGTTTAAAAAACAGTATATAGTCCAGATTTAAACTTCTGTATTTTGCCATATTTTGTAGATACTGGTTGTGTTAGTTAGTCATCATTGCTGATTTTGGAGTCACCTGTGTGTGTCCTCTGTGTGTGTTTTTGATTTCCAGAAAGGTTTAACTGAGGAGGGAAGGCTCACTCTGAAAGTGTATAGCTCCTTATTAATCAGTGTCTCAGACTCAAAAAAAAAAAGGAACAGGAGGAAGCCAGCCGAGCACCGGAATTCATCTCAGCTTCTCAACTGCAGCTTCAGTGTGACCAGCAGCCTCTTGCTCTTGTTTGCATACCTTTCCTGCCAAATTTCACCCCTCAAGCTGTTGGCTAAAATGAACTCTTTCTTTAAGTTGCCTTTGACAGGAACTGTTGTTACAGCATTGAGAAAAGCAATTTATACTGTGGTGTAGATGAACCTAACTGCACACTTGCCTGTTTCCATAACAAATGCTCTGTTCCCCTGTCCTCTGACATTCCATGCCAAGGGAAGCTCTTCTTCAGGATAGGGAAAGCCGAGTGTCTCCTCAGAAGTTCATGTGTAGGAGCATCATGTGGTTCAGCCTTTCACTAAATAACATCTGACAGGCTGCTTGCCAAGAGTCTTAAAACTCCTACCTCAAAGCTTGGCTTTCTAGGCTCTTTAGTCCCAAACTACTATTTCAAGTTTCTACCTCAGAACACACCTCACAGTTATTCCATCATAGTTTTCTCTAGTAAGAGTGGTGATTTTAGTATACTAAGCCATTAAGTTCAGTGTTAGATGCTGGTAGCAGATGAGATTTTTTACATACACATGTAAACATACACACACAATTTAACATAGTCCCTGTGACATTTCATGTGACACTTAGTAGCCGATGGTTCCTTTTTCTTTCTTTCCTCTGCTACCTTTATTGATGCTGCCCCGCCACTGCTTCACTTCTGTTTGTAGGCCTGGACCTTAATGGAACAGAATACATAATTAGACATGGCTCACAGCAGCAGATTAAAAACACAAGTCATCATTTCTTAGGCGTTGACTAAATACTTTCTTAACCAAATTGGAAATTCTATAGAGACTTTCCTAAACGAAAGATCAGGATCTTCATATTGGTTTAAGATAGCTGTACAAAGGACTGTACAAATGGATTATTGTAAAATGTACTTGGCTAGTGCATGTAAAACAACCTTTCTATGAACTTATGGATTATATAGTTCAGAGAATCACCATTGTTTACAACTCATTTAGCACAATCTTTTTCTTTTTTTTTTCTTTTTTTTTTTTCTTTTGGTTGATGTACCCATTTTGGGAATTTCTCAGAGAATTTTTTTTCCTCCTTGGTAGAACACTTGTCGAGTTCCTGTCTAGAGTTTGAGGCACATTTCAGTGGGAATCAGATAGGAAGGTTGTGCTGACCATTTACACTAATGGAGATGAGCATTAGCATGGATAATATATTTGGATTTGATGTGCATTATGTGATTATTTTTGCAGCACAATTAACTTCCTGATTAAATTTTGCTGAGCATATATCTTGAGCATACGCTTGGTAGAAAACTGGGTGATAAAATTGTTAGTTTAGATGATAGGTGATATGAATTTTGGACTGACTTTCCACTCAAATAGTTGTAAGTCTGAGATAACTCTCTTTCTTGTCTTTAAAATGATGAAATTATTTAACCAGATTTTTGCGAGGGAGAGGGGAGAAAGGTAGGTTGGAAACTCAGGAGATGCAGTAGTGACAAATTGTGGCCACCAGAGGGGGAAGTCCAGTCAGATGACTATATTGTGACATTGTTTCTGACCAGAATGTGTGTCATTCATGGAAGTGAGAGGGACACATTGTACCTATCATATCCTTGTCCATTTAGGGTGATTTACAGGACTTCTTGCTCTCTGTCCTCCAGTTTCTGCCTATTTTTCTCTTCAATTTTCTCAATCTAACTAGGACAAATAAAGAGAGTGGAGGTTGTCAGGGCTTTATCTGATTTTTATTTCCTAAGATAGTTAATGATGACCAGTGCACATCTTGGATGGGAAGTCCAGTAGTCACCAGGTTCTTCCAAACACAGCACACAAACAGTGCTCAGCCTAACCTATGACCCACCCTCTTGTTGAAAACAAGGGTGGAATGAGAACGTCCTGAGAAACAGAGCAGAGGGAGCACAGTATTTGTAACTAGGTCCCAGTCTTGTATTGCTATTTCATACTTATGTGGCTATGGACATTAAAACCTTGGATCTGAGCTGAATATAGTAGTGTGTACCTTTAGTTCTACTCATGAAACAGTGGCAGAGGCAGGCGGATCTCTGAGTTTGAGACCAACTGCTATGTATATAGTGAGTTTCGGGCTAGCCAGAGCTATATAGTGAAACCCTGTCTCAAAAACAAAACAGAACAAAATCTTTGCAACTTTAGCATCTTTATTTGAAAAATTAGAATGTTTATTTTAACCTATTTGATCCTTTTTTAGTGTAAGATTTTGTGGAAATTCTTTAATATTTATGTGAAAGGCAGTACTGTTCTTAAATTAGAACATTATAGCAAAGGCACACATTTTAAATATAGTATGTTATTTTGCTAAAAACATCTGCTGATAGTTATTAAGGCACAAGCACTAAAGACAGAAAGACACTCTAGCGAGACATCTTTTTACTCCACAAAAAGATAAATTATCTGAGCAGAGGTTCAGTGTGGCAATGGTTCAGTCAACAGTGAAAGACTAGGAAGAGCCAGGCCATCCTAAGTGGGGAACAGGGACAGTTGATAGTACCTCATTTAGAGGAAATCATTTGGGAAACTTAAACGTAGAAAAAGACTTTGTGAATTCTAGATTTTTTTAAAGATTTTATTTTATTATTATATGTAAGTACACTGTAGCTGTCTTCAGATGCACCTGAAGAGGGCATCAGATTTCATTACGGATGGTTCTGAGCCACCATGTGGTTGCTGGGATTTGAACTTAGGACCTTCAGAAGAGCAGTCAGTGCTCTTAACTGCTGAGCCATCTCTCCAGCCCGAGTTCTAGGATTTCATATCACAAAGCTGATATCACATTCTATTTTTTCTAATTACTCCATAAAAGTGGGAATAATTTTGATATGAATCAGTTATGTGACTCTTAATTGCTGGAGGGCTAAGGGTAGCATGGAAAGATCAAAGGTAGGCATGGAATCCCGTCAATCAGATGGGTGTTTAGTAAGCAGCAAAACAAATGGATACAGAAATGTGCTTGTGAAAGCAGGGAAGGGTTAGGATTTAACAATTTGATAGACAAATACGGGAATAGAGGCTGTTAAAGCAGGTATATACAATGTTTTAGAATTCTGTATAGGACAGGATTTTAATCTGACCTGACTTTAATAAGCTTTCTTGATGTTGGTCTACTTGTTAGAGCCAAGGCTCCACACATTTGGGGTTATTGATGATATCACTGACAAACTCTAGGTGGTTTGGTGGTTTAATGGTTCTAATAGCTTCACACTCCATTGGATACACATATTCACAGATCTGCTCACCACTGCTGTGAGTTCATTTCCCAGAAATGAACTGGCTAGTAAAAATTTGGCAGGCAAGCCAGCTTTTCAAGTACTGCTAGGAATAGAGCCCAGCTGTTTCCTTTGGGCTTTGAGCTGTTGGAATTCATTGTTAGCAGCTAGAAAGAATCAAACTGTAACATTTTTTAGCTTAGTTCATGACAGCAAAGCAGAGGTGTTAAGATTTCTGTTCTAGAGGTTTATACTGCAAGTAACTTAACCTGATTGTGTGTCTTAATATTACTGGGCTTCTGACCGCTGAAATATGGCTTGGATCGATGGTGGTTTGGAGAAAGTAGAAAGAGGGCTATCCATCATTCAGAGGCTCCATAGAAGCTGGCTGATAATGTTGCTTTCACCAAGCAGCCATCTGTCCATCCATCCATCAGTAGGATGAAATGAGATTTAGCGGAACAGGCAGCCGTAACTCTGAGACACTTTCTAACCAACAGTTGTAGCTCTGGCCTGAGTCTGACCACAGAGCACAGCTCTGGGGTTTGGCGGGATGTAGCTGTAAGGGCAGCCTACTTCCCGTCACTGCCAGCCTAGAACATAGTCAGTTTGAGGCCCTAGCTCAGCCTTCCTTCCCATACAGAATTTGGCTAAATTGGAGATGATGAGACTGTCGATCTCTTAGCTCCAGACAATTTTGCAGTTAAGTGAATGTTTTTCATGGAGAATATTTTTGCTTAACACTATAGGAACTTTTTCTGTGTTCATCACAGTAATGAGGGTTGAGATTAAATTAAATTTAAATAATTTAATAATTTTATTTCATGAAAGTTCTTTTTATTATTAAATTAAAAATTTACCCAGATTCTTAAGTAGTAAAAATTGAATTTTTTTCTCCCTATATTAGTGGTTCTTAAATGAAAGGAAGAAAATATGGACAGGGAAGTGGGTAACATTATAAGCAAGAGACTGGATGATACCTAAAATGGGTAATGAGGTTTTGATAACTGAAATCCAACTATATCTTCCTTGTTACTGTGTTTCCCAAGTGCCACACCTTCTGAGAGAGTCTCCTGATGAGTGTATGGCATTTTGTGTACTTGTTGCCAGCCTGGTAATGCTCCTAGTCATAGCCAGCTTCCTTGGCCATATTACTGTAGTGGTCACTCAGACCTCAGCTCCTATTCTTTGTTCTGAAGCCTTGATTTTCACTTCAGATTAAGGGAGGGGTTGAGGGAACCTAATGTACCGGAGATGCCTCGGAAATGAGAGCCTTGGATGAATTCCTGGGCTTATTGATCCACCGGCAGTTTATGCATCCTGACATTCATAATCTCAGTAGGCTGCTGATGTTCCTGATTAATGGGCCCAGGGGCTGTCCATCCGTCACTTCACATTAATTACTGAAGAGGTGTTTTTCCAGTGATTTACCTGACAGTGGGCTGTGATAAATACCCCTAAGCAGAGTGGGCAGTGATTAATCACAGGACCACACCCCTCCCCCCACTCCCTTCCCCCTAACCACAGGCCAGCACTGGGACCTGACCAAAGAGTGCCCCCTCCCCATGAGCTATCTATCTCCATAGTTGCTTGGGGATGCATATTTATTGGGCATGAGACCTGGCAGATAGCATTTTAGAATTTGTGCCAAAGATGATGAAAAATAAATCTTATTGGTAGGAAGAGCATGTTTTTACATGGGGTAGCTAAGTGTATGTGAGCTGCTTGCACGTTACCTTAAAATTCTGAGGGAGCATTAGCTGCCTACTATGCATGTACATACATACATACATACATACATACATACATAGGGATAGTTGTTTTACAGGCTTCAAAAAGGGCAAAGGGCTAGGTGGTTAGATGGCTCCTCAGGTAAAGCCAGGTGTTACACAAGCCTGATGATTTGAGTACAGTCCCTAGAACCCATATAAAGGTGGCCGGAGAGACGTGACTCCGCAGGGTTGTCCTCTGACCTCCATATGTACACTATTGAATGTGTGCCTACATAGATAGCATCATGCACGGGCACACACATATATACAAACAGTAAAATTAAAAAAAAAAAGATAGTCCAGGTTTTGCATTCATGATGCTTCTAGTTTATTCAGAGAAAATATATGAACAAATAAAATTTAGGAAATTATTTTAGGTACAATACATTTTGACTGGCGTAGAACTCCAGGGTTCCATTTCTTACCTTATGGCTATGAAAAGTGAAATTAACTAAGTACTGAAGTACTTAGTGTTTTCCATGTGCTTGGCTCTATTTTCAGCTGCGGAAGATGAGTGTGTAATACAGCTGTAGATTTCAGAAAGCACAGTCTAATACTCCTTGTCTCATTTCTAAAAATATAAAAGCAAACTTTTCCAGGAAGTTGTTGAAGGAATTTAAAGTTAACTTGTACATTTGTTCTTTTTCTCTGCGTGTTTATTTAGTTCTATGTTCATGGGTTTACAAGGAACATGTTAGGGACAATATCTACCTTCAAGTAACTTGTAGGTTTGCCTGGTTTGCCCTCCCTCCCTCCCTCCCTCCCTCCCTCCCATAGGTGTACATTGTGTCAAGGGGTTGTGTTCAGAGATCCCCTAGCAGCTGGACTTATAGGCAGTTGTGATCTATCTGATGTGAGCATTAGGAAAGAATAATACATGCTCCTAACTGCTGAGCCATTGCTCCAGCCCAGGGCATTACATAACATTCATGATGCATAATTCACCCTTCATTAGAGAGAGAGAGAGAGAGAGAGAGAGAGAGAGAGAGAGAGAGAGAGAGAGAGAGAGAGAGATTGATTCTCTACTGGGCAGTCTACCTGGGATCTTAGGTACATGACATGTTTGCCGTAAATGATGAGTGCATATGAGTTCACAGAAATGTGACTCAGCTGTCTTTATATTGATAGTTATAGGATAAAGTTGATTTTGTGATACACCTTTTACATGAATAGTGACTAGGGCTATTTAAGCTGATACAGTTCAAGTAGAGCATTTCAGAAGTTAGAGGAGGCTATGATGTCATCCTACCTAGACTGGATGATTCTTATCTGAGAGTAGTAGTGTCATGATTAAAATAGTAGATTGATACCAAGCCATGGGGGAACTTTATTGCCAGGTATATCTTGTAGGAAATAGTGAATCATTAAGAGGGAGAGTGTGTTGGGGTAGATGTTGAACCTAGGGCCTTACGCACACTAGACAAGCAAGCATTATCCTACTGAGCTATTTCTCCAGTCTTACTAGAGGGTTTTCTTAATGTCTGGTCTACATTCAGCTTTAGGTCTGCCCTTTTAACTTGCATTTCATAGAGGACATTTCTCCACATGCTAGCTCTTCTCCTAAGTAGTTGGTTTTGAGGCTTTGTAACCATGTAAGCTATTTCCCATGTTCAATCTCAAGTTTTTATAAGTGTCTGAGTCCCCCTGGGTCTCAGGTCTGAGACTTTTCAGTGATGCTTCTTGCCCTAGTCTGCAGAGGTAGAGCTTTGTTTCTTTTTACCTGGATCCGAAGGATCTAGGCCTGGGCATGTTGGGTAGTAGCTCTTGCTGTCTTTTTCTTCAGACACTTAGGCCTTTCTGGAAAGGGATATAGAGGAGTCTTGGAACTGTTCTCCTTCCAAATATGTCTTTTACTTGCCCGAAGCCCTTTTCCTTGTATCTCCATTGGAGTCTATGGAGAAGATGCTGTATGTAAGAAGTTCCTTTGTTTCTGTGGCTACTAAGAGTTCTGTATTGATCTTATGGTAACCCATATTTGATTTGTAACTGAGTTGTTGCTGACTCTCTCTAGTATCCAGTTTATAGTTCATGTTCCACCAGTCCTTTGAAGAGCCTTTCTTCAGATTTGAGGCATGTGTTTGTCCTTAGACTTTGGATTAATAGCTTTGTGATGTGTAGAAGCATGTATTTTCTTGAAACCAGCAACTTCTGAAACATTTAAAAATTCAGGGAAAAATGGTTGATATATTATCTATTGCTTTTTATTTGTTTACAAATGAGGATATTCTTTCTAGCTTCCTTTGCTACAATTAGCTCTCATGAGTTAGATAGCAGTGGCCAAGGTAGGAAGGTGTGTGCAGGGCTTGTTAAAGCTTGACAGTCTCAAAGAGTCACGTGGTCACAAATTGGGGTTGGATAGTCAACAAGCAGTTATAAACCTTGAGAGGGTATCAGTTCTGACCCTTAAGCTTCTTAGAGATGTGTGACCTCTTCATTTGTAATCATAAAGTTACATGTTTGTGAAGGAGTTGTTTTGATGGTTCAGTGAGAGGGTATATATTTAGCCCAGCACTTCATTTGGGATATCTTTGGTGCATTACAAATTACATACAGTTTCCTGGAGGCAACAGTCATTGAGTTCTTTACACTTATTTATTCATTTACTTATCATGTGTGCATACATGCGTTTGTCATTCTCTCTTTCTACCGTGTAGTTTCTGGGACCATCAGAACTGTGGCGAGCATCTTTAGCCAGAGTGATAGTACTGACCTGAACAAAATCTTTGTAATCTCAGAAACCATCATAGTCTCACTCTCATTTTATTTAATTGCAATGAGTCTATTTAATACTTCAATGCAAAAGTGGGCAGTGCTTTAAAATTACAGAGTATCACTTTATTGATAATGTCATGAGATTGTGGTTTTTAAGAATGAACCCTTGTGGGTTAGGGCTTAAATGTACATCTGGTTTAGTTTTGTCCCCACTATTACCTTACTTGTGATTTTAGTTTCTGTAAATAACACATGTCACATGTACATGCATTTCTAAGAAAATGATGAGTTGAGTCAAAGAAATAGTGTAATGACAAAGGATTTGTCATTAAAGTGTTTTTCTTTTTACTGATTATCACACACACCGTGCTAGAGATATGAAAGGGAGTGAGGTAGGAGCTCGATGTTCTAGGCATTATCTAACTGAAACAGTTATTCATAGTGCTCCTTTTCAGAGCGTTGTCAGACATTGGAGTGGAGCTGGTGTGATGACACCCAGTGGCACCCACCTGTAATCCCTGTCTTCAGAAGAATAAGGGAAGAGTGAGGCTAGCTTGGGCTACATAAATACATGAGAGCCTTTATCAAAAATCAGCCAAACATGGGGTCTTCTTGTGGGACTCTTAAAGTGGGAGCAGGGGCTGTCTCTGACTACATTCCCTGCTTTTGGATCCCTTTCCCCTAATTGGGCTGCCTTGTCTAATCTCAGTTGAAGATGCCCCTAGGCTTACTGCAGTTTGATATCCTAGGCTGGCTGGTATCTGTGGGAGGCCTTCCCTTTTCTGAGGAAAGGTGGGGTGTGTGTGTGAGAAGGAGGGACTGGGAGAAGACGAGGGAGGGGAAGCTGTGATTGGGATGTAAAGTAAATAACAATTAAAAAACAAATAACAAGAAGTTATAAAGAAGACATTAAAGTAGAGGCACACACTGTAATCCCAGCATTTGGGAAGAGAGGCAGGAAGATTCCAAGTGTGAGGCCATGGCTATGTAGTGGGCTCCAGGCTACTTTGGGATACATAGCAAGCACTTGTCTAAAAAAAAGAAAAGGATGATACTAAAAACTACACAAGGCATCTGTGAGAACAGTCACGTTAATCTTTTGCTGTATTCTGGTTCTTTGGCCTTAGGTGTATAACATCGCTTGATGCCTCACTTTTATGGTTTCAGAATTGGACTATTAATAATGGCATAGGAAAAACTGAATAATGATAGCGGAGTTTTAAAGAGGATTAAGTGGGATCATGCTATCCTGAGAACAACCAAGACCATCAGGTGAACAATAAGATCAGGTAAGTCTCCAAAATAAAGTTCATGTGAAGACCATACACCTCGCCATGGGAGGTACCCCAGATCCTTATTTAGAAGGTTTTTTTTTCTTTTGTATATAATTTGGAGGCATTTGTATTTTCATTGTCCAGTAGACTGAGAGAGTAAAAGTGCCAAAGGATAGTGAAAAGTGATAGGTGGGAAAGAGAATGACACGAAAGCCATGTGCTTGGAGATGGAAATGTAGGTGTCCTGTATGTGGGATCCATTCACAGTGGATCGGTGTTGTCCTATATGTGGCCCAGATTGGCAGTGTGAATACAGCTGTTTAATGTCTCATCCTTTTTCTTGATTGTGAGCCTAATCTTTTATACCCTTGAGGAAGGATTTTAAAGATTGTCTATCTGACCTATTTCTCCTTAGTCCAGTTAAAGTTCAGTATTAAGGAGAAACATTGAAGTAATTTCTTCACATACACTTAAAATTTACAGATTATTGTCTTATGTTTATTTAAGTGGTATGTATATATATATATATATATTTTTCTACTGCTGAAAATACAATTCTTATTCTGTAGGTTCCACATTTTCTTTTTTTTGTTCATCGTTTGCTAGACAGCTGGACTGGTTCCATTTCCTAACTACTGTGAGTAGTGCAACAGTAAACGTAGATGTGCAGGTCTCTGTGGTCTGGTGACTTGGTTTCCATTGCGTATATAGTGATACCCCAGATCACATGGTAGTTGTCCCATTAGTTTTATCCAAAGCCTCTATCATGATTTCCTTAGTGGCTGCACAAGTTACCTCTCCCAGCCATGAATAATGGTTCCCACATTCTCACCAGTTTTGTGGTTTGGTGGGGTTTGATTTAGTTTGGTTTTGGTTACTATAACTGGCAGATTTAATTTTCATTTCCCTGATGGCTAAGGATGTGAAACACATTTTTATGTATTTATAGGCCATTGTATTTCTCTCTTTCTTTCTTTCTTTCTTTCTTTCTTTCTTTCTTTCTTTCTTTCTTTCTTTCTTTCTTTCTTTCTTTCTTTCAACTGTATTCAGTCTGTTGTCCCATTTAGTGATTGGATGGTCTATTTTTGGTGTTTAATTTTTGCAGCTGTTTATATTCCAGATAGCTGCTGTAGAATTGACAAAGATTTTCTTCCCTCCATTCTACAGATTGTTTCTTCACTCTAGTGGTTTCCTTTGCTATACAGAAACTTGCATTTCTTGGAGTCTTTTTCAGAAAGCCTTTGCTTTTTCTGTATCTTGAAGTATTTTCTCATATTTTGGGTCTTAACACTGAAAGACCCCTGATCCATTTTTATTGGTTTTTTGTTTGTTTCTTTGTTTGTTTGTTTGTTTGTTTTTTTGGTTCCGGAGAGAAGAGAATCTGGTTTTATCCAGAGAACAATGAAACAAATGCTGGTGAGGATTTGAGAGAGAGGAACATTTATACACTGCTGTTGGGCCCATAAACTTGTGCAACCACTCTGGAATGAGAATAAACGCTCTCAAAACCCTAAAACTAAAAATTACCTGTGATCCATCTGTACTACTCTTGGGTGTATACCTAAAGGACACTAGAAATTCAGTTTTCCAGCACAATTTGTTGAATAGGCTTTCTTCCCGTCTGTATTTCTGTGTGGTAGTAGCCATATGGTCCTCGCTTGGGTTGGTCTACATGTCTGTTTTGTGTTTGTACCTTCCTGATGCTTGTTCCTGTGGCTCTGTAATGTAATTTGAGGTCAAATACTGTCCTGTCTCTAGCCTTGCTGGGGGTTTGTTTGTTTGTTTGTTTGTTTGTTTTGAATTGCTTTGGCTGTTTGAATCCTTTTGTTCTTCCATATGGGTTTTATGATTTTAAGAATATTATTGGGGGGGGCTGGTGAGATGGCTCAGCAGGTAAGAGCACCCGACTGCTCTTCCGAAGGTGATAAGTTCAAATCCCAGCATCCACATGGTGGCTCACAACCATCCGTAACGAGATCTGGCGCCCTCTTCTGGAGCTGTCTGAAGACAGCTACAGTGTACTTACATATAATAAATAAAATAAATCTTAAAAAAAAAAAGAATATTATTGGGATTCTGATTGAAATTACATTTGAATCTTGTGGGTTGATTTGGGCAGAACATAAGAGGTCTTTCCATCTTCTACTGTCAGCAGTTTTTTCCAGTCTCTGAAAGTTTTCATTGTGGAAATTTTTTTTATCCCTTGGGTTACATTTTTTTCCAGTTTTTGTTTGTTTGTTTGTTTATTTGTTTTGTTTTTGCTAACAGATTTATCCTCAGATTTCTTTCTCAGCAATCTCATTATTGGTATGTAGAAATACTGATTTTTGCATGTTGATTTTTTTTTTTAAATTCTATTGCTTTGCTAAAAGTGTTTATCAATTTCGAAGACTTTAACGGTGGAGTCTTTAGGGTTCCCGCTCTTGTTTGTTTAAGGATAATACCATGTGGTCCCTGAGATTAAGGTGCTTGTTGCTAATATGATAACTTGAGTTCAGTTTTTAGATCCCACATTGTGGAAGGAAAGAACTGACCCCTTGTATTGTCCTTTGTGCAATGACATAAGTATACACGGGCACATACATATATATGATAAATAATTAAGTAAATATAGGATCTTGTCATCTGCAAATAGGGTTAATGTGATTTGTTTCTTATTTATATCTCTTTTATTTCCTATTACTCAAGACTAAGCAATGTATTAAAGAGATTGGATACACTTGTCTTCTACACTTTAGAGGAAACCCTGTTTTCCTGTTTAGTCTAGTGTTGGTTGTAGGTTTATCATGTATGGCTCTTATTTTGTTGTTTGTAATTTTTCTTAAACTTGATTTACCTTCTTTTACAAAACTTTGAGCTATCTGGGGTTTTGTTTGTTTTGTTATGTTTTTGTTTTGTTGTTGTTGCTGTTTGTTTTTAGTGTTGTTAAAACCTCATTCCCTCTCCATGAAGCCTTATTCTTCAGGTAGAAGCCTTTAGTAACCAATTATAAGACGTTTGCAATCCGATTTGATCATCAGATTCTGAGCACTGTATGAAAGCTTTATGTTGACTATTAATGATCACCTAGTACTCCAAAGATTCAGACTGACCAAAGAATAGGGAATTTATAAATCTGCTTTTGAAAATTGATTAGGCTCAAATGACAGAACTGAGTTTTTATAGACTTTAAATCTCACCATTGCTAACTTTATGTTTGAGGATCCAAAGCCCATTTATACCCTTTTTGGGGTTAACCATCTCACCCTTGTTTGCATTCTATTTGTCCCTATCCACTGCACAGTCTTACTTCAGGGCACTTTCCAACCCTTTCCAGTGGGGTATTTACCCTCCCACACCAATAAACAGTTCCATTGTTACCAACAACCTTTATCTGCCAAATTTAGTAGAAAAAAATTGTGGAGATCTTTTATCCCTTGGGTTGGGTTTTGTTGTTGTTGTTTCTTTGTTTTTTTTTTCTAGTTTTTTGTTTGTTTGTTTGGTTTTTTTTGTTGTTGACATTTCACCACATTTCAAAATCTGTCATTGATCTGTTTTGTTTTGTTTTTTAATGTTTTTTGTTTTTTTATGAGTTCCTCTGTGTCTACCTAGGCATGCTGTGATAATTAGTAACAGGTTACTTTTCCTGCCGTTATCCTTTTGTACTCATGTATGTTAGAAAAATCTTTAGCAAAGACCAGTCAGATAGTGTCCAGTAATTTCTGAACACATTGAAAGTAAAATCCAAAGCTCTCTCATAGCCTGTAGCCCCCTATTTCTTTGGGCAGAGGATGTGCCTTAGGACTTTTGCGTTTGTTATTCTTTCTTGGATCTTTCCCCCCACAATTTGTTGACTCAGTTTTAGTATGAGTTAAGGTGTTGACTGTTTGGAGTGGTCTTCCTATTTTATCATAGTTTTTTCTTCTGAAATAGCCATATACACCATCCTTAATTAATTTTATTATGTGATATTTTTCGCTCATACACCAGTGATATATGTTTAAATATTTATTGTTTTCACCATTGAAATGTTTGTTTCATGAGGTTGGGGGTTTGTATTCATTATTATGTTTCTAGTGCTTAAGATGATATCTAGTATGTAGTAAGTATTCACTAGATGTTTGTGGAATGAATAAATGAATCGGTACCAAATCTCAGTTGTGGCTTAGAGGCGAGCACCACCCATTGAAAGGTTTCTATTCAATTCAAAACTTAAACTTAAATTTAATTATTTATTTAGTACCAAGTAGATTGCATGCCATTATAGATTCAAAGAAGAAGAAGGAGAAGGAGAAGGAGAAGGAGAAGGAGAAGGAGAAGGAGAAGGAGAAGAAGAAGAAGAAGAAGAAGAAGAAGAAGAAGAAGAAGAAGAAGTCGTTGTCGTCAGTAGTCCTATATTGAAGAGGCAAATAATTGCTTTAATAAAGGCACATGTTTGGCAACCTATGCAGAGGGACCTTGATAAGAGGTGACTATTTTCAGCTAAGAGTTGAGGAATGAAGATAAGTACATATCTGGCTGAGGAGAAAATAATATATTTTAAACCATGGAGGTGGTTGAATTCAAGTGGGCTGTTTTTAGTATAGTGGGTCTCAACCTTCCTAATGCTGTGGCCCTTTAATATTCTCATGGTGTGGTGACCCTCAACCTTAAAATTTATTTTGTTGCTACTTCATAATATAATTTTGCTGATATGAATCATAATGTAAATATCTGATATACAGGTTATCTCTCCCCTCCCCCACAAAGGTGTTATGACCCACAGGTTGAGAACCACTGTTCTAGTACATCTAGAAGTACCAAAACTATAGCAAACGAAACCTGAAGTTAGGAGTAGCTAGAGTAGAAGATAGGAAGTTTGGGGAGTAGGTAGCTATGGGACTAAATTACACAAGACTTTATATGCAAATATGTGAAAATGATAAGGTCAGTGACTTCTAGAGTTGTGTCTGGACTGCTGAATAATACCATTTGACTGAAACCAAGGAACGAGGAGCAATGATTACTTGTGGGGAGAATAGTGAAAACTTTAAGTGCATAATAATCTTAGAGCCCAGAAACCTGTTGATTAGTTGCTGTATTTGTATCTGACATCTCATTTTGTACATATACTGACTATATTTTTAAGATACTTCAGTCAGTTCTCTACAAATGAAATACACACTGCTGAAATGGAGGACCTTGGCATTTCTAGTTTTGCCAGTTTATAAGTTGACTAAAAACAATAAAGAATACTCAAAAGTATTGTAAAGCAAGGGTATTCCTTTCTGAATGAGCAAAGAAACAGTTCTAAATTTAGGGCCTTCCATAAGTTTTTAAAAAGCTCTGTCTTTAGGAGAAATGGTAAGCAGTGTTCCTAAATGTGTTGATGATCAGTTTTACTTCAAGGGTATGTTGTATAACATGTCTGACTTTGAGATTTATGAAACATGAGTAGATTTTTGTATTTAACACTTTAAAAATAATTGTGAATGTACAGATTAGGTTGGTGTGTTTCCATATTGCTGAAGTAGACAGTACAAAGAGGAAAAGCTGGCTCATGACTTTAGCACTGTGGAAACATCTTGGAACAGTGCTGTTCCATTAGAATCGTGACATGGGGCAGGGGTGTGAACCACAGAAATGATTTTTAAGTTCAACAGCTCCTTTAAAAGTGTAAAAATAAACATGAAATTAATATTTTATTTAAACTAGTATATCCGAAGCAGTTATCATCTATATAATCATCATAAAAATAATGAGACATTTAAGTGTGTGTGTGTGTGTGTGTGTGTGTGTGTGTGTGTGTGGTGTTTGTGCGTGCGCACGCGCGCACATGCTTGTCCCAAGCCTTTGAAACCCTACAGGGTTACATCTCAGGTCGGACTGACCACACTTCAGCTGTTGAGGTGCTTTGTGTACTCACAGTGGTCAGTGAAGTCCTAGATTATTCTCAAACCAAAGGAGGTTGCTCAGCATTCTGTAGCACTGGCTACTATCTTCCCCGCATCAAGTAATTTATGTGCTGCTTGTTTTATTGTTCTGTCAAGTATATTAAAGCGTTCCCTCTTTTCTCCATTCATCATTTTCTTACCTACAGTAGTTTTGTCCAGTGAAGATCTGTTTATAAATGTTCATTGCCTATGGTTCTCTTATGCCAGGTTATTGTACTATCTTACTTTATTAAAAGAGTCTTTGAATTACAGTGATTTTTGTTTTTAATCACAAAATATCGCATGCTTGCTGTAACAAATTTAAATAATGTGAAGCATGTAGTATAAAATAGTAGTCCTTTGACATCCTTTTTCTCTTTCATTTCCTGCTCTTTCATATGTAACAGTGTAGATAATTCTCCTTAGAAATACACATTCATGAAAAATTATTGCTAGCTGAAAGAAGAGTACCTGGAAAATATTTTAAAAGATGGCCTATTAAAAGTAGACACTAACATTTCTTTTTTTAAAAAAATCAACCAACCAAACAAATAAACCAAACCAAACCAGAATTTCGTGTATCCCAGGTTGGCTGGACATACACTGTGAAAGCAAGGGTGACCTTCTGCTGAGCCCCCTACTGTACTTCTCAAGTGCCAAGATTACAGGCTGAACTACCACACCTGGTTAGTGTACACACTTGAAATCGAACCCAGGACCTCATGCATGCCAAACAAATATTCTACCAACTAAGCTATGTTCCCAGCTCCCTTGCTACTATTAATTTAGAAAAAATGCCAAGAATAGTCTACAGAAATGAATACGTTTCTTTTATACCTATTTAGTGCATTTTAGGTTATAATTAGGCCTTTGCTGGTTCTCAGAATTAAGGAATGAGGTGTTTAGGTGAATCTCACGGATAGATAGGGCACGTGTTAGCATGCACAAGGCCCTGGACTCCATCTTTAGTACCAACCAAACAAAAGCAAAATAAAGGACGGTGTGATATTTTCTGGGCAAGGTCAGAGTATATAATAGTCTGATAGCACTTTTTCAGTTGTCTTCTGTTGTCCTAGCATTTCTCAGGTAGAATAGACTGGTACAGAACTCTTTAAACTTTTTCTACTTTGTAAACTCTTTTGCTTGAGAATTTTTTTGTAACTCTGCTCCTATACATATTAGTTACTTTTTGTTACTGTGATCAAAAACCATGACCAAAAGGGACTTATGGACGAGTTTACTTTGGTTCTCTAGGAGAGAGTTCACAACGGTGGGGAGGCATGGCATCAGGTGACTGGCACAGCAAGCTGAAAGATTTCATCTCAACTGGAAACAGGGAGACACTATACCTATCAAAGCCTGCCCCAGTGATATACTTCCTATAGCATGGCTGCACCTCCTAATGGTTCCATAACCTCAAATAGTACCACTCAACTGAGGACCATGTGTTCAATTTGTGAGCCTATGTGGGACATTTCTCATTCAAACCACCACAATATGTATATAAAATATGCAAACACATTGTCCTAGGGTTTTCTTGCTGTGAAGAGACACCAGGACCAAGGCAACTCTTAAGAAAACATTTAATTGGGGCTGGCTTACAGTTTCGGAGGTTCAGTCTATTATTATCATGGTAGGAAGCCTGGCAGCATCCAGGGAGACATGAATTAGAAGCTGAGAGTTCTACATCTTGATCTGAAGGCAGCCAGGAGGAGACTTTGTCAACTGGCCAGAGTTAAGCTTACATGTAAGACCTCAAGACCCCACCTCCACAGTAACACACTCACTAACACACTCACTAACACACTCACTAACAAGGCCAAACTTCCTTTAACAAGGCCACACTGCCTACTAGTACCCCTTCTCACAGGCCAAGCATATTCAAACCACCACCCAGACCATACATTTAGTAGTAGTGGATTATAAAGAAATACTTTTAAAAAAATTCTTCAGTATATATCTCATTCTACCATTCATTAAGGGCAAAACAAATTTGCATACAAATATAAATATGCTTACTTATTTTCCCATAAAGAGTTAAGTCTTCTGACTCAGAGAGGTTGGGCTCAGCAAGTAAAGGTGACTGCAACCAAGCTTGATGTCTCACATTCAGTCCTTGAGACCCTCAGTGTGGGAGAGAATCAGTTCCTGGAAGTAGTCCTCTGACCTCTGCATGGGCACTGGAGCAAACAAGTGCTTCCTCCCATGCACCAGTAAATAAATAGATGTAAGCTTAAAGATCTTTTCAGTAATTAAATCTTGGCTGGATATTTGATATTCCAGGAGATATGCATCTTCAGTGTTACTCAAAATTTATTATGTTATCACTGTCAGGTGTCTTAGTTACTGTTCCATTGCTATGAAGAAACACTGTGACCAAGGCAGCTCTTATAAAAGAAAGCTTATAATTGGGGCTTGCTTACTGGTTCAGAGGTTTAAAGTCCATTGTTGTCATGGCAGGGAGTGTGGCAGCATGCAGGCAGACATATAGCTCAGAGTTCTACATCTGGATCCACAGGCAGCAGGGGGAGAGACCATGGGACTGAATTGGGCTTTTGAAACCCCAACTCCATCCCCCACCCCCCCACCCCAATTCCTCACCCCCCAACACACACACACACACACACACACACACACACACGTGCGCGCACACTCTTTCCTCCAACAAGGCCACACCTCCTAATCCTTTCAGATAGTTGCACTCCCTGGTGTCTAAGCATTCAAACCTGTAAGCCTATCTCTATAGGGACTACTACATCAGTGCTGAACCACATCAGTCACTGTCACTTTACTTAAACACATAGTACTAAATAACAAGTATGTTTTAGATTTTCAGAAATTGTTGGAAATTCTTTTATGATTCCCAAGAGAAAATTCATTCAGTGATTTTTTTTTAATGACATCAAAGTACTCAACCATTTTTAATAAAACATTCTAGCATAGTACAAAGATACCATAATTTGGTATATATTGAAGAATGAAGATAGGAAAGTTAAGACTTTTGTTTTCTGCACTTAAGGCATTGTTCCTATGAGGACAGAAGACATTATAGTACAGTCAAAATACAGTTCATAACTTACAGTAGTATCGTATGGCATAATGGTGTATTTGGTACAGAGTGTGCACGTTATGTATTCAGAGCAAAGGCTGCAGAGAAATTAGAGGATGTGGCACAGGTACTATACTGTAAATTTATTCATTTTTATTTTGGATGTTTTAGTCATTGTACAGTCAGTGATAAAGCGCTTACCTATCTCGGGTGTGGCCCTAGACTCCATTCCAATACCACTAAGTATAATCTATTTGCCAAACAGAATCAAGAAGAGAGACTCAAACAGAACTTTGCCATTAAAAAAGAATGATTTTAAATATGTCTACTCAAAATTATTCCCTGACAGCTACGGATGAGGTCTACCAAATTTTCGAGGAACACTAAACCCAGCTAGTAAATAACACATTTTAACAGTAACCTTGATAGCCCATAGACAGATTTCACTTGAATATACAGAAAAGGCAAGCCAAGTAACTAGGCAGAGAGTGTTCTGATTTTTCCAGTGTTTTGAAGTGCCACCACTGTTGTAAAATGAATCCCAAATGATGTGGACTGCTGAGAACTGTGCCCATGTGTCTTGTCTCTTGTCGACTCTCTGTCCACCTTGAGTCTTGTGTTCAATGTATGGGAATTGTCCTCTGTTAGCTACCCTGTATGTAAATATACCACCCTAGGTTTCCTTTTATTTTGTAGATTTAAGAGCATGCTAGAGTCAGAACTCACTATGGTATCTAAAACGTTCATAATATTAACAAATTTAATGATACTTTGTCTTCAAAAAATAGAAAATACATATGAAATAAATCTACTGCCAAAACACTTTAATTAAGAATGTTTTCTTCTCTCAACCTCATATTTTTGTTTATTAACAAGAGAATTAATTGTGCCTTGCTTCCTTTTCAAAGAATTTTGACATGTTTTTTTAAAAAAAAAAAGAAAAGGAAAGGAAGGAAGGAAGAAAAGAAAGAAAGAAAGAAAGAAAGAAAGAAAAGAGAAGAAAAGAAAAGAAAAGAGAAAAAAGAAAAGAAAAGAAAAGAAAAGAAAAGAAAAGAGGAAACAAGAAGACACGTGATTGTATTACTTGTTGCATCTCAGTTCTGGGATTTTCTAGAAGGGAACAGAACAAGGACACATGTTGTGTCTAGTGAAGGGATCATATAACTTTGGGAGACATGCCCCCCCCTTTTTTTTCCTTTTACAAATGGAGTATTAGATAACGTAATAATCTTTTATTTGATTTTTGGAAAACTTAGAAAATGTTTTTCAGGTGGAAATTTTCTGTATTGACCAACCACAGCAGCTATGATTTTTAACTTAGGAAATCTTAGCACTTTTTTTTTTCAAATTTTTATTAGATATTTTTTCATTTACATTTCAAATGCTATCCTGAAAGTCCCCTATACCCTCCCCCCCCCCCCCCCCCC
>CACVCL010021364.1:0-63143 GCA_902729485.2 Mus minutoides
GGCCGTGACTGCTCTCAGGTTTTGGTCTCATCCTAAGTATGAAATTCTCAGTGATAAATTAAATCAATTATCTTGAGATCCCCTAGAGGGAGAATAGAGGCTGGGATAAAGGATACTGGGGGGTCCCAGAAGAGTTGCACTTTCAGTTAGCTGCCGTGGCTGGCCCGTCTCCCCCGTTCCTCCCTCAATACAATTGCCTGTATCCGCTCACTTCAGAATTTGGACAGTCATTGTAGGGTTTTTTTCTTTCTTTCTTTTTTTTTTCTTTCTTTCTTTTGCATATGATCAGTATGGAGATTTATGGAGACGCTTGCTTTTTATGCAGCTAAAGAGGGAAACATACACACACATTCTACACAATAGCAGCAAATGAACCTTCGCCAGCTCTGCACACATTTATACAGCAACAGCAGACATAGTGACACCAGACTGCGAGGGGAGAAAGCAAGCTTGTCAATGTTTACAGAGACCAAAATGGGGAGGCCTCCTGTTTCTCCTTCCTTCCCTCAACAAACACTAGTGGAGGCCAGGGGCTTGGCGCTGGTGGGAGAGCCGGGAATCACAGAGCCCTGCCTGGAGGCACTCGGGGGTGTCTGAGACGTAAGCACTTGACACAGCCGCACACTGTGTGTTTTGATGCGGGATAATGCCAGGTGATGCCAAGGGCCTAGGGGGCAGGCATCTAAGGTATGACAGCACTGACCCCTGACCCTGTGCTTTGGAAGAGGCACCCTCAGCTAGATAATGATCGATAAATAAGGCAATTTGGCACAGGTAGCCTTTGACCACCTCAAGATGCAAGGCCTTTTGAAGAATACAGCTTCTTGAGCTGAAACTGTACCCCAGTGGAGAAAGGTATCTGATTAAACCTCTCTGAATGCTGTACTTGTTAGCTTTGTCCTCAGTGTGACCAAAACACTGACAGGTACAGCTTCAGTGGGAAAAGAATGATAATGTAGGGCTTATGTTCTCAGAGGACTGAGCCCACGGTACATAGCCCCATGACCTTGGCAGACTGTCATGGTGGGAGCCTACGGAGAAATAGCTTCTCTACTCCTCCACTCCTGTGGGTGGCAAGATACCTCCCAGAATTCTTCAAATCTCAACCACAGCCACAATCTCAGCTCTTGGGCTCCTGGGAAGAAGAACTCACAGCAGACCACAGTGTTTGTTCTTAGCAGGTGAGAAAGCCTACGTCCAGAGGAGAGGGTGAGCAGGCTCTGAGAAAGCAGCCCCTTCCTCCTTACCCATCTCCTGGGAGGTCCACCTTCCTGAGATTGGCAGAGCTTTTCTTAGAAGTCATCTTTATCCATAGCTCAGTCTGTTACAATCAGATGCAGGGCTGTGTGAGAAGGTGAACCACCTACAGAGTTGGGAAATTTACAAGGGAAAGTACAATGGTACTTCCATAGGTTCTGCCAGAAGAGGCCTTGTGGGATCTGGCCTGAGCCTGCTAAGTTTAGCTTTGGTGGTTTTCCTAGAACTCCATCCATCCTTTCTCTAGCCAGCTGGGAGCCTTCCTATTGTCTTTTCTCGTATTCAAAGCCGAAGTGATTTGGACACGAGTCCTGTAAATCCTGATCCCTTTGGGGAATCAAGGAACCATTTCAGAGGGGTTCCCTAAGACATAGAACAACACAGATATTTACATTATGCTTCATGACAGTAGCAGAATTATAGTTAGGAAGCAGCAACAAAAATAATTTTATGGTTTGGGGGTCACCACAACATGAGAATCTTGTATTAACAGGTCCCAACATTACAAAGGTTGCGAAGCACTGCTCTAAGATTTCCTTCAGTGAATTGCCTTCCTCTCCTGATTACTTCTCTCCACACCCAGCAAACTTGGCTTATGAAGCCCTCAGTAATCTCTCAGGCCATAAGACAGGCCACAGAGTTTTGTCAATGCACTGCTCCTTTACCATAAGGGAAAGAATTTCCACAGCACGAACGACAATAAATCCTTTCCATGTCTGCACCGTCCACTCAGTTCACGTGTGCGTCTGCTGCCTGAGCTTCTGGATCAAGAGGCAGAGCTGTCACGTGACAGAGAGGACTCTCTTCTTGAGCCAGTCCCTCTCCCAACCAACAAGTGTTAGCCCTGTGGAGGCTGACTAGCCTCCTGCCATGGAAATTGAATTTTGCTTTGAACACAAGCATTCTCCCGGAGCAAACATTTCGAGCAGACTAAAGCGCTCTAACAATGAGCCCAAAGTTTCGTAGAGAAGTAATTTCACTTGGTAATTTGCTCAGCACTCAAGGCTTTTAGTTCCTCTAAGTTCATCTCTCACTAAATTATTTTCCAGGACCATTCATTTTTAACATAATAAGGCGTGTGATAATAAGACCTTCGCCAGATGGGTGCATGTGTTACAATGCCTTATTTTCTGTCTTGGAGATTTAATCAAATTCACTAAGTTAGAAGACCATAATAGATATTTTCAATAATATATGTTAAAAGGGTTTTTATATGATGTCTTTCAATTTGTGAATAAAATCAGACAGAACGTATGTTTGCGACTTCCACTAGACGATGAATTAACTGACCCAAGGGAGTCAGATAGGTCCCCCTCTTCCAGATCTTGTCAGCTCAGCATCCACTGGGATAGCTTTTTGGTAAATTTGCTAAATAAAGATGCATCTTATCACCAGGAGAAAGATGTACATCGTTTGCTGGCTTCCTTAACCCCCCCCCCAAAAAAAGAATAAGAAACGATCACTGCTTTCAAATGAATCCCTTTAAATGGCCCACTATATTAGTTACAAGATCTAGTGACTTAGGGGGTCCAGGTGGTTCTTAGGTTTTCAGGAGCTACTATAATTTGTTCAGGGTCAGTCAAGAAGACTATGATGTTTCATCAAAATTCTTTCTGTGTTCATTTTCAAGAATGTCCCCATGCGTTGACTGGTCTTTTTTTTTTTATCATCAACTTGACACAAGCTCAGGTCATCTGAGAAGATGAGCCTCAACTGAGAGAATGCCTCCACCAAAATGACCTGCATGGAAATCTGTAGAACATTTCCTTGACTGTTGACGCATGCCCAGCTCATGGTGGATGGTGCCAGCGCAGGTGACTCTGCATGCTGAATGAGAAGAGGCTGCGCAGGCTATAGAGCAAACCCGTGGCCTCGGCTTCAGTTCCTGCCTCCGGGTTCCTGCTGGAGTTCCTGAACTGTCATAGGGACATGTAAGCCAAATCACTCCTCTCTGTGCCAAGTGTGTTTTGGTCTTGGTGTTTATCACAGCAACAGTAAGCAAGCAAGAATAATCTTCTATCTCTGTGTAGATCACACCCACCAGTGCTTTCTCGTGGCCCGAAGTGTGTGTAGATCACACCCAACAGTGCTTCCTCATGGCCCACAGATTCTTCTTCTCTGTCTCTCAGTGCTGTTCCTACCACAATACTTGTCTTAAGTATTAAACTGAAGCTACAGGATGTACAACTGGCTCTTGTCTCGTCAAGCCTAGGATTTTCGAAAGAAAAACCAGATCCACAAGGGTCAGAATCCCAAGACCCCACTTTAAGGTCCTAGGCTCTCGTTCTTGTAATTCAAATGTGCTTATGTTTCTCTCACCCAGCAGCCTCCTGGGGCTCATCCATGAGCCCAAGATGAACTTCCACGGTTAGGCTGGACTTTCATCTCTACCTCCATGGTTGATTAACTCTAGCTCATTCTGTAAGACCTAGAGAAATTTTGGAGAGTCCCCCTGGGGTGCGTCATGTGACTAGCGAAACTGAGATCCTCTCACAGTTCTTAATCTCATTGATAAAATCATTTAAAAAAAAAAAACAAAAAAAAACGAGTCATAAGAAAGTATGCAGGTAATTAGTGTTAAAAGACAAACAAAAATGTGGGAAAGTTTTCAACCTTGTCAGGAGCCAGAGAAGGGAAAGGGGGAAAGGCACAGCATTTGAGTCAAGCCTGCAGCCTCAGCGACAGAAGTCAGACACATAGACAGACAAGCAGCTTCTTGGTGACACGAGTTGAGGTGGGGGTGGGGCTCCAGATAATGAGCAAGGAGGCCCAGGTGTCAGAGAATCCATGTTTATAAAAGATATAGGACAGCCGGACGTGGTGGCGCACACCTTTAATCCCAGCACTCGGGAGGCAGAGGCAGGCAGATTTCTGAGTTCGAGGCCAACCTGGTCTACAAAGTGAGTTCCAGGACAGCCAGGGCTATACAGAGAAACTGTCTCAAAAAAACAAAAAACAAAAAAACAAAAAAACAGAACAAAACAAAACAAACAAACAAACAAAGATATAGGACATAGGAAAGGACAAATTAGGCTTTTCTGAGTAAGGGCTCATACTGTACAGAGCTATGCTTCTATAAGCAACTATAGGGAGGGCAGAGATTTGGGGGAGAAAAAGCACTGGATCCCCTTCATCATTCCCTTGGTCTGTTTAGAATAGTGATTCCCGAGTCTGCCTACCTGAGGGCCGCTCCTTTGGCCAGGTGGTTGACTGACCCAATTGGATGAACTCTTAAGTGAGTGGCCAATGGCTGGTCTCCACTAGAGGTAGATTCCATTCTTTTAGTTAGGAGGAAATGACTCTCCCATCACCTGCCACCATGGGGGTCCCTCCCAGGGTGGACTTAACCTCCTTTCTTAGCCTCCGATAGATTTTCAGTGCATTTGTGATAAGCAAAAACAGTCCCTGGAGAAGACAGCATCTATGCCCACTTTTGGTGGCCACTGACTACCTTGCCAGGCACATAGTCCCTGGAGCTGAGGAGGTGTCACCATGCATTTGCTCAATGCCATTGAACTAATTCACAAAAGTATTCTGAGTCCCACATGTTCAAACACCTCTTTCCGCTCAAATCGGTAGGAAATCATTTTGATTCTACCAGATTTCAACTTCTTTTGAGTATTGTTATTTTAAATATATGTCAGTATTTTAATTATAAGGAACTTAATGTACATGAATATATTAGCATGCCTCATCTCATTCATGGAAAAGAAAACACCCACTTAGGATTAAATTGTATGGCTTGTACTTTTATTTCTCCAGAATAGATTTATAGATACCTGCTCTAGTTATTTCATTGTTCAGGGTTTTAATTCATTATGTCTGTGTGTGCAAAAAAAAAAATAACCAAAATCTGTAGTAAATATCTTGTATGATTCTATCTCCTTAATTGCATGGGATAGTTCATGCAGAGAACACTGAGTATTCATTGGCAGGAAGAACACTGGGAATTGATTGGCAGGAAGAACACTGGGTCTTCAACCTCCTCTAATGGGCACAGAGCAGAGTCCAGCAGCCTTCTAGACAGGTCTTTCTGTGTTTCTTCCCCACATAAGCAGCTAGACAAGTACCCAACCAAAATACAAGAGAACACTTATATCTCTACAGCAAGAACATGGACTGTGGGACACGTGTGCTTGAGTACACACACACACACACACACACACACACACACACACACACACACACACACTTTATTAGTGTTTTAGACACATGCAAAATTTACACATTGAATCATCGTTATTATTGCTGTTTTGACCCAAACCAAAAGAATTTATTGTCTTGGCCCTGACAACTCTGAGATTTAAGTGACCTGGCTGAGTGGGGGGGCCCATGGACACAGTGTATGAGTGGCGGTCTCTCCTGAGTCTAAACACCTAGGCCAGCTGCAATGTTCTTACCAGAAGATGCAGTGTTTGAATGGTCCAGATGTGAATGAAGTCAGGCTCAGGAGCCCTTTCACAGAACGACCACAGAGAAAGGATTGTTGTTCGCTGCCTCTTAGATCTCCTTCCAAACTGACAGTGCATGGCACAGTGGTGCCTACTCAGTGGGGTAGCTGTGACATCAGGATGGGACACACTTGCGACAGTGCCCAGGACATGGTGGTTGAACCTTTGTATGAGCCATGTATGTGACAGTGCCCTGGACATGGTAGNCCCCCCATCATTCTTGTGTCTCAAGATTCCATGCTCCTTGCCATGATGGCCAGGAATTCACCCTCTGAAACTGTAAGCCCACAAAAACAAACAGACAAACAAGAAACAAACACCACTCTTTGCTTTTAAGCTGCCTTGGTCACAATGTCTCCTCACAGCAATAGAAAAATAACAAGGACGGTGAACTCACACAGGACTTTCTATCTCATGGGCTCAATTTTCTTGATCCAAAAATTCAAATCCAAACCCAAATCCTGAGAGCATTCTACCACCACCATGATTCCGAAGGGAGCCATTCCCCTCTAACCCCTTGTGACAGGTTATGGTTAAATGAAGGTGCCATAAAAATACTGTCTAGAGCTGTCTTTGAGTTGTAAAAAGAAGATATTGATTAAGTCTGGATGAAGCTGGTTTGGGTAGGGCAGGTCTGTCATCTTGGCTACTCAGGAAAATGAAGTAGGAGAACCAAAACTTCAAGCCAGCTGGGCCACAGAGTGAGCTCACAGCCAGTCTGGAAAACTTGGTGTGACCCTGTCTCAGTGCTGTAAAAACAAGCACAAGACTCAGCAGGTGTCTGAGTGGTGGAGCTAGCAGGTACCTGGCATGTACAGGCACTAGTGTTCCAGAGTAGTACAAAAGCAATATAAAACATTCTGTGACATATGAATGAGTTTTATAGATTTGTGTCCCACCCCAAGGACTCACATATGTCTGTGTGTGTGCACGCATGTGTGTGCATGCATGAATATATATACATATATAACAATTTTATGCATATAACAATTACAAATACTTAAATACATGTACATTTCAAAAACAAACATTCAACCTCTACCAAACCTGTCTCCTCTTTGTTTGTTAATTAAAGTTGTTCCGGGACAGTTTCACATGTGTGCATACTTCCCAGTCTAACCCTGCTCTCCCCCATCCCCATCCACACCCACTATTTTGCACAAGCGTCTTCCTTACATTCAGGTCTATTCATTTCACTTTGTGATGCACTGAATCTATACAGGGTCATCTGATTGAGCGAGGGTTTGGAGCTGCATGCTGGAGCTTGGTGGGCTCCGGAGTGAGGACTCAACTAAACAGGATGGTCTCCCAGGTCGGATAATGCGCGCATAGTCAGTTATTCAGTGAGAAGGGAGGATGTCTCAAGAACCTCTCTCCAGCCTCAGCCTGTGTGCTTGTGCTGGTTCAGGGCAGATGCTCAGTGTTACTATGAGGTCATAACTACATAGGTTCTACCAACTCTAGAAGGTAGCAACATACAGCCCTTCACCCAGTCTTCTGGCCCTGAAAACTTGCCAACCCCTCTTGCTCTTACAGTGTGTGTAATGGATCTGTACAATAGGGGAAAGAACCAGGTTTTCCATTTTTGAGTGGGCTCCCCCATTTAATAGATGAGAAAATGGAAAGTCGGAGAAATAAATGACTTCTAATGTCAAGTTGATATTAAGTGCAAAAGCCTGGATTTGAGTATGGATTACCTCAAATGGGAGAGATTAGGTAGGCAGAACCTCATTCAAAAGATTAAATACAACCGGGTAAGCACTGAGTGGAGAGGAGGGAAGGGAGCAGACTCCTCCATCAACAGCAATATAGGAATTTAAACAATGGGCAATGAGTTTAGGTCCGGGAAATTAAAGAGGGAAATGACAGGGTTCAAAGAAACAAGCATTCTTGACCATTGGTAATGGCAGGGCCCCGGGAGTCACCCCCATCCCCAGGAAGCAATTTGTCAAAAGCACCAAGAGGTGGAAATGTATTTGTTCTCCGATTCTCGAGGAAGCCACCTGAGGTAGGGGGCGGGCAGCATCCCCATCATAAAAGGCTCATTGCAATGCAGCTTAGAGGAGAGTCAAAAATCTAAACATTTTCCAGTGGCGTACACTCCAAGAAAGCCTCTCATGCCCCTCGAATGGAAAGTTTATTTATTTTCTAATTGGTTCTAATCGGGAAAGTGTTCAGCAAGAGATAAATTATTAAAAAATGATCTATTTAGAAAAAGGTTAAACACTCCCCAGCCAACCTCGGGAAACACGAAGCTCGAGCTAGAGTTTGTTTGGTGAGAGCAAGATGCCGTTATGAAAAGAGTGTATCCATTTGGTATATTTATACCTGTGCCTCCGCTATAAAACATGCTTAGCTGTGAGTGGACAGAGCCTGAAGCATGACTTGTTTGCTTCACAAGTGTGGGGAACAAAATTGACTGGAGGCCGCCCGTGAAGTTTAATATGGTATTTAACACTTGTAAGGTTTTCATAAGGGGGTCTGTTTGAGGCAAAAGTGGTCCAGATTTGTATCAGTTTTCACTAGGGTTTTGCCTATACTTCCCTTATTTCAGCCATCCTCGTTGGAAGTGTGTACTATGATTTATTCCTTCAATGGATCTCTGTTGAATGCTTAAAACAAGAAACTGGCTTCTTATCTATAATGGAGAGGTACAAACAGCAATAATGGTATTGATAAACTGACCAAGTCCTCCTTTGTCAGCATCCTAGGCAGGAAAGGATGGTGCTTCGTTACCGATTCCACATCGGTACCATGGCTATGATCTGTATGAGATTCTTGGTGCTTAGAATGTCTTAGAGAAGAAAATACACAAAGCTCTCCACTGTCTTAGAATATTCATTTTAGCATGACTCAGCCATAGCACAGGTACAGTCCAGTGCATACCGATGATGGCTGGGGTCTCACCAATTCTAGGAGGTCCTGCACTGTCCCTCCCCAAGACTTGAAAACTCACTTTACAAATGGCACACATTACAATTTGCTTTGAACTGATGCATTCTTCTGGATTCTCCCCATCAGAGACAGCATGAGACTGACCAAGAGGGACAGTGGCCAGCCATAACCAAGATCCTACATGAGGATATTCATTTGTGTTCAGTAGTGACTTCACTAGTTGAACATTGTTTTAGTGGCAATTTCACTTTCTCAGTAACCTAGCAGGCATGGGGACTGGTGCTGTGGGTGGATATGGATAGAGATGGAGATGGAGATGGAGATGGAGATGGAGATGGAGATGGAGATGGAGATGGAGATGGAGATGGAGATGGAGATGGAGAATGATAGAGAGATAGAGAGAAAGAGAGATAGAGAAGTATAGAGGTATAGAGATAGATGTAGAGATATAGAGATATATTACATAAAAAATATATACACATATATGCATACACACACATATATACATATATATTCAAAAGTATGTATGTGTAAGAATGCAAGTGTGTGTAATACAAGGTTCTCAACTCTAAAACTTATGTGCAAAGTCTAGAAAAGACCATCTTCCTGTCATCTTTGCCTTTGACATGTGTTGTCGCACAGTGGATAATCATTTCTGAGGAGTCTCACTGAATCTCCAGGGAAGCTCTACAAAAATCCCAGATTTCCTTCAGGAAGCTTCCGCTTGGGTGATACAGGCTGATTTTTGTCCCCCCACATCCCCCCTAAAGATTTTAAAGAATAAGAGGAGTAGAAAGGACAGGAAAGAAAAGGGAAGGGGAGGGGAGCGGAGAAGGAGGGAAGAATGGGAACTATTACTCATTTTTAAATAGAGCAATATCAGTTTCCATGTGTTGAAGACTTGGTTTTCCAGTGTGGGAGAATGGTAACGTCAGAAGGGCCGGATGCAGAGGAGTTTGGGATGCCGGCTTCTTCCTCTTCCGTTTCCTGGTTGTGAGGTCTTTAGTTCTGTCCCACTGCAGGCTCCCACTCTGAGGACCACCTCAGCCCAAGCCCTAAGGGATATTTCTGCTAAAAAATGTCCAAGCTCATAAGCCAAAATAACCCTTTTTCCTTTATAACTTGATCATTTAGAAAACTCTTGTTACAGTAATGGGAAGCTGCCCACATTAACACGATCCTCCTTCACTCATGGAAGTGGGAGAGCCAACCCAAACTTACATCTTTCTTGGGTTGGTTTCATTCTCCATGCAGGAATGTGGCAGTCTGGAATTTCTCTTTTATATGAAGAACAGTTTTTTTTGGTTTTGTCTTGTTTTGTTATGTTATGTTATGTTTTGTTTTTGCGATATATTATTTGTAAAGGTACGTATTCATCTTTCTGGAATTGAGAGTGTATAAATTGCATTGTCTTGATTTGTCCTAACATATTAAGGCAAATCAGAATGTTGCCAAAACATTTAGTAAATTCTAAAATTTAACAACACCTTAGACATCTGCAAGTGTCTTCTGTTTTCTTTTTCTTTTTACTCTCCTTTCCCTGCCTCTTCCCCATTACTTTCCCTCTGTCTTTTCCTCCTCCTCCTCCTCCCCCTTCCTCCTCTCTTACCTACCCTCCTCCTCCCCCTTCTCCTCTCCCTCCTCTTCTTCCCCATCCTTCCCTCCTTCTCCTTCTCCCTCCTCCTCCTCCCCATCCTCTCCTCCTCCTACTTCAGACTATGGGTGGCTTCCTCTTGTCCTGAGAATGAAGTCCTTTAACCCTGTCACTGCCACACTCTACTCCCACGAGCAGACCCTTCTCTGCTCTGCTCAGGCCTCTACCCCTAGCTTCAGGCTCACCTTCTGTACTGTGGTCTCACCCTCCTCCTTCCTTCCAGATCCACTCTTTCTTCAGAGTCCTCCACTCCCAGCCCCCACCCCAATGCCACTGCCCTGAGCTCAGTCTTCTAGCTTTTGCAATGTCAGCATGCAATGGGGACCACGCCCCTCTGCACGCAGACTGTCCCTGTTCACTGAGAGGTAGTTTGAGCATGCAAAGTGCTTGCTGTGCAAGCGTGAGCACTGGAATTGGGATTCTCAGCCCCTCATAAAAGCTGAGTGTACTGGTGTGTGCCCACACTCCCAGTGCTGGAGATGCAGAGGCAGGGGACTCTCTGGACCTCGGACTCCAGCCAGCCTAGCCAAATGTAAGCTCCAGGTTCTGCAAGATTCTGTCTCAAAAATAATGGGAAAGACCAGTCAGCTGGATCAGTGAGGAAAGGCGCATCGTACCAGGCCTGATGCTATGGAGGAAAGGTGCATCGTACCAGGCCTGATGCTATGGAGGAAAGGTGCATCGTACCAGGCCTGATGCTATGGAGGAAAGGTGCATCGTACCAGGCCTGATGCTATGGAGGAAAGGTGCATCGTACCAGGCCTGATGCTATGGAGGAAAGGTGCATCGTACCAGGCCTGATGCTATGGAGGAAAGGTGCATCATACCAGGCCTGATGCTATGGAGGAAAGGTGCATTGTACCAGGCCTGATGCTATGGAGGAAAGGTGCATCATACCAGGCCTGATGCTGTGGCAGAAGGGCAGAACCAATTCCAAGTTGTCTACTAACCGTGCACACACACACACACACACACACACACACACACACGGAGTAGGTTGTAAATCTGCTTTTCCTGCTGGCCACTTAGTTCCCAACAATAATGATTCTGGCACTACTTATTTATTAATAAATGCCTTGATGTCAAGCTTTGGCTCTTCTCTGTCTAGATCATAACTTAAAACATCCCACTTATTTTAACTTACGTCCTGCCACACGGCTGCTTACCTGTGCTCAAGTACCAAGTGTCTGGCTAGACACATCTTCCCTGGGCGAATGTCCCATGGCTGGCTCTTTCCCAGAATCCTTTCTGCCTCCCAGATATTCCATCTCCTATTTCCTGTCCAAGCCCCAGGCCATCAAATTTATTATTGACAGGTGCTATATCCATACAGACATAAGGTATTATCTCTACAGCAGCTAAGCTAGTTTCTCATGGACGGTGGAAGTGCCTGTACTCTGGTCTGTTTGTAGGATTCTCAGCTCCAGCCTTGACCTGCGATATGAATGGAGCCACATGGACTGTCTTCCTCCACCTCTGCACTGTAAAGCAAACATATTTATTTGTGACTCCCCAGGACTACCAGTGGGAGCCTAGAATACCCCCTAAAATTGAGTAATTTAAAAAATCCTTAAGATGGTTCCCTCAGAACAACAGTTGGCTTTTTCAGGTATGCACAAGCAGGCCAGCAGCATCCTCGCCCGGACCCCTGCTTCTGATCAAGGCTTCTGTGAGTACGGGATGTGCTAACCTGTGTGCCTTGATGATAATGCACCTTCTCAGGACAGCTAGATTGAAGAGCCCTCCCTCATAGCCTATCCTGGGGCTTATGCCTGCAGGGAGAGATGGGAGAAGAACCCTTTCCTAGGTTGATGCCTATCAGCAAAGGACTCTTGCAACAAGAGAGTAAGTAGGAGCCACATGGTGAGGCACCCATGTTGACACAGCTCTTCAGAAGAGAGGGCATTGCTTGCAAAGAGAGCACACTGTTTGGCACAGCTGCTGAGGGACACGAGGGGTTTCTACAAGGCTCTGGCTATCTCAGCACGAAACCTTTCTTATCTCCAGCACTAAACTTTTCTCAGACTGGATGCCCCATGTCTGTGATGGTAATCAGCAAGTAATCACGTTGATGCCTTGAGTTGGTGACTGAGGAAAACTAGTCAATGCATAGCTAGCTGCCAAGGGGGCAGGAGACAGGCAGTCCAGTTGGTTAAGACTATGGCCAGAGACTGCAACCTTCATGACTTGGTGTGCATTAAATTGGGGGAAGGGTATGGGAAAGGCTGAACTAACTGTGCATCCTAGCTCTTCAGTGAACATGGGAAGGCAGGAGCAGAGCAGAGCAGAGCAGAGCAGAGCAGACCAGACCAGACCAGACCAGACCAGAGGAGAGCAGGGGGCTTGCAGGAGTGACCGAGGACAGGAAGAAAAGTGGACTGATGGGAGTGAGGAGGGCATCAGGCTGCCATGCCCTTCCCACAGGAGCACTGGCTCCACCCAGCCTGCTCCTGATCAGCTCACCATGAAGATGCCATCTAGCAACCAAAGGAAACATACTTACAGAGTTGCGTCTCTCCAGTTATCTCCAGCGAGCCCCAGCGGCAGAACGTCCTCGGCTCCTGCTTCTGCCTCCTTAAGCCTGTATTTAATCATAGACTAAAGGTGACTCCCTTGAGAGGTCAGTCATTACACTAACGATCCCACATGACGAGAACACGAGCATGCGTGCAGTGAAATATATGAAAAAATAAATAAAAGGCATTAATATTTTATTAACAACCTTTAAGACCTACTAGAATAGAGTGTATTACACCAGTAATAAAAGGGATCGTAACATTACGGAAACAGCAGTAAAAACAATTGCCTTCATCCATTGCAGGAGTTTTCAGACCGGAGCCCCGGATGGCCACCTACTGCACAGGGTTTTGTTATTGCGGTTGATGGGCTGATGGGCACACCAGGGAGGCTTATGCCAGGGACAGCTCCCTGGCCCTGTCTGCTCAGGCTGGCTGATGCTCCCACTCTCTGGAACCTTCTGGCAGCCTGTTTCCTAGCCCGTGCTCCCCCATCCCTCCCCAAATCCCCAAATCTCCAATGTTCTCTTCCTACCTTCAGGGAAGCTGGAGTCCAGCTTTGCTGTAGGGTTGCCCAGGCCACAAGAGTCCTTAAAGGAAGTGTTCCACATGCAGAAAACCTCACTAGGTGCATTTCCTAGCGAGGCAGCATGCTGACTCCTTGATGGTTTTTGGGAACCCTGTTCCGAGAGAAAACGGGTCTTAGGTGCTGTCCCAGCAAACGGGACACAGGTGGACTAACTAGCTGCAATGCAGTACCAACAGCAGAAACCGATGCCCTGCAGGCCAGTTCCAGAAAGAAAAATGAACTTGGTTTCTCAATCCACACCCATTTTGCAAGGTTTCTACAAGTTTTTTGATTGGCTCACATCTTAAATAGCAAGATACGCAGCCCATTAAAAAACAAACAAACAAACAAACAAACAAACAAACACCTATTCACTGTCTCAGAGGGCATAGGTTCTAAACATTCAGAATGCATTCACCCAATGATAGCCAGTATCTTGACACCTTGATGCTCTCTTCCAAAATGACCCCACTCTACATAAACAGTAACTGACCAGCCCTCCACGCCCAGCTGGGGTAGACTCCATTCTCATTTCCATCTCTCTGAATCTGACTGCCCCGGGGAACCTCCTAAAAGAGGAATTATTCAGTAATACTGGGTGGCTCATTTCACCTGGCTGGAATAATATCTTTAACGCCCCACCAGGCAATATATGATGGGATGTCCTCCCTTGTAAAGGCTGAATAGGAATCTCCTTTTAAATGGTTGGTCAGGGTAGCTCAGGTGACTCCCAAAACAATATAGATTATCCATATAACCCGTTGGTTGCCTCTCAGGAGTTGAAAGTAAACCCCTATGATTGAAGACACTATATACTTAGAACTCAGGACTTGGATTTTTCAGTTAGTCTAACCTGAAAGCCCTTTCTTGAGGTCTATCTTTCATGGTTAAAAAATAATAATAATACAACACAAGCTGCAAAGGGAGGGAAGCAATCAAATATCCCTACGAAGTTGCAATGATTATGAGCTATGACAAGTGGCAACATAGCAAACTATGCATAAAGGTTCAAAAAGTGCCATCGACATGCTGGCAACAACCAACTATCTAATTGGACTCCAGTCTCACTCAACAGGAAGGAAATCATTCTGGGTACTGGAAGCCTCGCCATCTCTCCAGAGCTAGTAAGGTCACAGACCTTAGAAAATAATCTACCACCACCTTGCTAGACCAGAATAACTCCTTCCTACATCTTACCTGTAGTGTACCCACAGACAAGTGTAGATACTACCCCTTAGCAAAGAAGCCTCGCTCCACAGCAAATGGAAAGTATCATGCAAAAGTACAACTAGACATAATGCAGAGACTGAGGGATTATAGGGAGCCAAGCCCTTTTGGATTCATCTACAGCACGGTCCCTCTATCTGTGGCTCAGGGGACATCGGAATAAGGGGGAATGAAAAGACTGTAAGAGTCAGATAGGAAGCCTTCACTGAAAACAACTTTCCTAGAAATGGCTACATAAACAAGAATAGAATAATGAAAAAAACCAATCTACATGTTAACATAGAAGGGGAAAATTTCAAGGGACCCTGCCCTTGGATAAGGAACTACAGGCAACAATGACTATTAGGAGAAGGGGAATTTGCCTCCTTCAGGGAGCTCTGTATTGGTTGTCTAATGCAGAGCAGTCAGCATTGAAAACATATGCACACAAGCAACAACTCCAGACTCAGAAGGTTGTACTGCTACATTTATTATTACACATGTGTGCATATATGTAGGCATATGCCTGTGTGTGTGCATGCATGTATGTGTGTGTGAGTGTATGTGTGTGCATGGGTTTGTGTCTGTCTGTGTGTGCACAACAGTCATAATCAAAAACAGAGAAGGCTATCAATTTGAGAGTGGGTGGAGACATGGAAGGGTTCCTGGGAGAGGAGGGAGGGGAGGAGGTTGGGAATTCTATTTCAACTAAAAACATCATAAAATAAAAAAGAAATAAATCGATGTGTTTGATCTAACATGCACAAAGTAGGGGGTGAAACACAAGCTTTATATCCTTAAGGAACATCCAGGCAGAAATTTTCCCTTTTAAAGACTGGTTATCCCCACTGTGCATGGACCTTACTTTTATATATATGGATACATGCTCACTTTGCCTCTCTTGGCATTGTCTGTTGCTTGCTCTCCCCTTCTCTGTCTGCCTGTCAGTCTGTGTTTCTGTCTCTCTTAGTGTCTAACTGTCTGTCTCAGAGGACCTCCTGTCGCATGCTAGATTTCAACTGCTTTTATCACATACTCACCCAGGATAGGAACGATGTTCTGCTTTTCTTGGCTTAATGAGTTAAATACCCGAAATCCCCTTGCCTTTGGACCCAAACTGAATGTCCACTATTCCTGGCTGTGGAGGTGCCAAGCTCTAAGTGAGAGTGACAGGGACCCAGAGGTTGTTCCACTCTGGGAAATCAGGGAACTTAACTCCTTCCTTAATCGTGGGAAGCACTGCATTGCAATAAAGCACTTTCTCTGTGTCTTGTGTCTGACTTTGTCTCTCTCCATCTCTTTCTCCTTTCTCTCCTCTCTCCTCCTTTCCTCATTTCATCTCTCTTTCTCTCTGCACACACATACACCCCCCCAACACGCATGCATGTACCCCGCTTGTTAATTCTACATTTCTAGAGAGCTTCGACGCATATGGTGCCCTAGTGGTACCTACCCACTTAGAGCCCTTCTCCTGTAAATTCCTCATGTAAAAAGCCTTTGAGCTGGTGGGTCAGGGACAAAGCGCCTGGAAGAAGAATCTCTCGTAGGGTGGCATTTCTGAAGTTCTCACGGGTCTTTCTCCCTGAAATCCTGGTGGATTCCTGTCCCTAGGGTGGCCACAGCAAAGTGACACAGATGAGGGGTTTAAATGGTGGACATTGCATGTCACAGTTCAAGAGTCCAGGCATGACCAGACCTCCTGGTCCTGAGGTACTAGGGATCCCTGCTTCAGGCATGAGCAGGCCTGGTCCTGCCATGCAGTGTGAGGGAGCCCTGCTCCAGGCTCGTCCCCTGGTGCCTCTGGCATTGCTGACTTGGGTGGGAGCAGCAGCATCTCAGGATCTGCCTCTGTCTCCCTTGGTCTCTTCATGTGCTGTGAACCCTAATGCCATCCTTTTATAAGAAGGCTAGCCCCGCTGCATGGAGTACCCACCTCTCTCTAGTATGGCTCTTCAACGACATTTGCCGGGACTTTATTTTCACATAAAGCCACATTTGGAAGCTCAGCAATGATGTAGCCTAAGGTAGTGAGTGTCCTTTGTTTCTGAGTATGGGACACCTACAAATCCTAGGATTGTATACTCCTTCACACTTGGAGAGTGCACTCTCAAGCCAGTCACAGACCACACCTCTGAGTGGCTGGGAAGTCATTCAGCCTCCTCTCCCTGCTTCCTCTCTCAGCCTGGGGGCGAGTGCAGTCCCGCCCATGCATTATTGATGGACCCCCAAGCTTGCCAAGCTGCCAGCCCTGTGCCTGTGCCTCTGTGAGTGAGTGTGTGTGTGTGTGTGTGTGTGTGTGTGTGTGTGTGTGTGTGTTGCTTCACAGAGGGAAAGGGGCAGACAAAAGGTCTTCGCCATGACTGCCCCTCTGGTTGCTTGGGTTCCTGCTTTCATTTGAACACATCCAGTCTGTTTTCCAGGGCACAGTGCCGTGGAGCCTTAGCAAAAGAGGAGTGGCTTCGAACCCACTGGATAAATACAAGATGAAAACAATGTCTAACACACAGCACCCTGCTTTCAGGGCCCCAACACAGCTGTGTTCTTCACACATGCCTAATTGACCCTATAGGACCAGAACCCAGCCAGCATTGTGGTCCCATAACTTCACATGCCTCCCTTGATGCCCCGACCCCCTTGTTTTCTGCCTTCCCTACCTGCCCCACCAAAGCTCACAAGTCCTCCTCAAAGGCTCAAACATTTACAGTTGTCAAATGATTAAATATTTATTTATACTCTGGGCATCAAGTGAGGAAGTGAATAATACATGGTAATGTTGAAGTTGCCTTAGATGATTTCTCTAGGTTTCTTCATCCATGGTCCCTTTGGTTCCAATGCAAAAAACTAATTAATTAATTAATTAGTTAGTTAATTAATTAAAAATCCTTTAATTAACATTTATTTCATTGACTTTTGGGGGGAGGGACTGCATCTGCCACAGCAGGCAAGCCTGTGTCACTATTGGTTCAGGGAGCTCTGTCCCTCCTGCTTTTTCTGCTTCGTCCCACTGTCCAGCCATGGGTCCTCAGATGGGCACAAGTCTCTGTGTAAGGTGGCCTCTTCCTTGATCTTGAAAATTCAGAAGGGAAACCCTTCTCTTCCTTTTTAAATCAAATCCTTAGACCAAGAACGAAATGAGCCCTTGAATGTGGAGGAGTCTACCTCTTTCCCCGAACTCTGGCATCTCAGCTTTGACACGTGCAAAAGCTGCTAGTGCTTTTTCTTATATTCATAGTTGAGGATGCCTTAGAGTGCGCGAGTCGATTTCTCAAGGTGCACAGGAGGGACATGTTGGGTCTTGGATTTGGATGCTACCTGTGGTCCTGACAGCACACCTCTCATTACACTAGACAAGTATCATCAAGGGGTAGGCAAGATAAGGAGACAGGTCCCAGCAGGCTTGACCTCCTGGAAAATTTAGAAGAAGGTGGGGAGACCCCTTATGGGGCGTGAGGGCCACAGAGAGATTGCTTAGCCTCCAAAACACGTTGGCCTGATGCCCAGTGTGATGTGATTGTGATACGGGGCCCTTGGAAAGACATTAGGTGTCTCCTGAGTAGGGAGAGCACCTTTATAATTAAGACTGCAGGAACTTCCCTTCCCCTTTAGCCACAGCCACAATGAGAAGACCTGTCTGAACAGGAACTGGGCCTTGCCCTATACCAGGTCTGCTGGCATTTTATCCTTGGACTTTTCATCCTTTAGAACTATTGGGCATAAGCCACCCAGGCTGTGACAGTATGTTCCAGCTGCTCAAAGGGTCCAAGGCAGGACAGTATTGAGCAGTTAGGTGCCATTACAACAAATGCCTTAAATGGTGGAGGTGATTTCAGACCTCCATAATGATAGCAGTTGGAAGAGCTTTAAGCATGCACCAGGAGAAAAAGTGACTGGCGACAGCATGTCGTCGTCTCTAAGAGCAGGGACTTCTGCTCATTGCTGTAGTCCATGGATCAAGATGATCAATATAAGAGTTGTTCAAAATATGTGATTGAGAAGGGGATCTAATAGCCTCCTACTACAACCTGATGTCCTAGCGTGGGGTGGTACCCAAGAGGGGCTCCCCATTCTCTGAGGAGAAGAAGGGGAGTCATAGGGGAGGAATCTGTGGGGATGGAACTGGGAAGAGAGGGAGGAAGGGGGCTGTGATGGGGCTGCAAAACAGATTAATTAATTAATTAAAATATGCTTGAATTAACATGTGCAAAAGGCAGTCATTCATCAAGCAAGAATAGAATGCGCACCACAAATAATACTCAAGGTAGAATATTGACACTCATATCCTGAGAGTAACCAGCAGGTATCTAACTGGAGTTAAGGCCTATTCAAGAAAAAAACCCAGAACTTTTACTAGAAACCAGCTGTCGTCCAAGACTAGTGGATCTTGGTTCTCAGAGGAGATTCCACTACGATCACTTCATTAAATCAGTATAATTCCTACCTGCATTATAAATACATAGCTGTGTGTTTGTATGTGTGTGTGTGGTGGTGGTGGGGAATGTGATCACGTGGTACCTAGCCCTGATGGATACTATGAAGCTATGGAGCAGAGGACAGAAAGATTGTAAGAGCTAAAGGAAAAAGCTGCTTGCTGTGAGACCACACCTCCTAGACCCGCCAGAGCAGCTTCACCCATGTAATCTCACAGCATGGCTGCCTAAATAAATATCAACACATAGCTAACATGGAAGGAGAAAATCTTATGGGTCCTCAACCCTAGACAAAGAACTGTAAGAACTATAGCCAATTAAGGATTGCTAAGAATGGATGAAAATAGTCATCCCCGTGGATGAACCCCACCCCAACTGGTTATTCAATACAAAGTGGTAATTCCTGAGATCATATATACATAAGTAACATTATATGGACTAAGCAGACTATATTTATATATTTAGAAGTGTGTGTGTGTGTGTGTGTGTGTGTGTGTGTGTATCCATTTATTTTAAAATGGTGAAAGAAAAAAGAGGCCAGAGATTGATTATGAATTTGAAATGGGACGGTGCATGGGAGAGTTGAAGGAAAGAAAGGGTAGGGGGAAATGGTTTGAGTATATTTTAATTTAAAAAGTTTTGTGTATGTGTATGTGAGAGAAGGGGGGAGAGGGAGGGAGTTGGAGAGGACGGACTGTGTTCATTCATCCAAAGCCGTCATATTAGTGCTCTGGGACGAGTCCATGAGTCAGCAGTCTGGTCCAGGTGAGAAGAGCAGCGGGTAGGAACTTTCAAAATGCTCGAGAAGGGCTAGCAGCCACACTTATGTGTCCCAGTGCTATTAAGGAAGTATAATTGTGCCCACAGTATAGTGGAGGACCTCTGGAAACAAGAGAGCTTAAACAGTATGCTCAGGCCAACTCAGAGAGCCTTAACTGGGGCCCCGTGCTTTAGGAGCCTTGCTGTGATGTGTCATGCACACACTGAGTAGCTGTGACACGGAGGAGTTAGAGCAGGCAGTGGCAGAGACTGCGCCTGGCGGTGAAGGCATCAGAGCAGGTTGTTCCTGTTGCTTCGCCTACTCCCTTTCATCCCGGGCTCTGTGCGCCCGTGCTTGCTCTTTACTGTTGGTTAAACTGTGGGAGATAATAAACCAAAGACATCTCACGTGAAAAATCAATACTCAGGTCAGGGCTCTCACTTGCCAGGGAAGATCTAGTCTTTTCAAGCACAGTTTGCTGGCAACAGAGTCGTGTCTCTAAAGCCCCGTTCTTGCCCTCAAGTGCTCAGAAAAAAATAGCCCACTCCACTCCCTCCCAGCGAGGCCAGGCACACGGCAGAAGGCCTCTGTGTTCTCACGTCTCTTTCTCTCTCATCCTTCTCCAAAGAGAGTAATTGCTAAGCCACGGAAAGCAACAGAGATTTATCACCAGTTGCCAAAGCTTGCTGATAAGTTCAAGACCTTGTGATCCCCACAGCAGCAACCACAGCACCGGAAACAGGAAACAGGAAGGTGGGATGGGTCCAGGGCAGGAGCTGGCAAGAGGTGAAGATGAAGCAGTGCCTGCCTGGAAGAGTAATCCTTCCCTTAGTCCACTGTTAAGGCAGTAAAGGGTTTATGATTCATTTCTTCCTTGATAATGGAGGAGACAATTAGTAATGGCTGGATTGATGGTATTTGTTGTGCTAACTCAACCAATAAAGTACCCAACCAATTGTGCTCCGAAGCAGCCTCTTGAGTAAGAGAATGGAGGCTTTAAAACAGAACTGAGCCTGTAGCGCATCTCAGACGCAGATGGGTGCAGATTTAAGGAGGGCCACTGCAGATTCAGAGATGGCAAGTGATGTCACCCCCTTAATCCTACTCGATTTAAAACAAAGGAAGACCAGCAGGCCACTTTGGCTATGTAGTGAAAGCTTTCTCCAGAAACAAAACTAAACCAAGCTAGATAATAGCAATATTATAACATATAAATAGCTATATATAGAAATGTAACCAAGTACTTACAGTAATATTAAATCACTGAGTGATCCAAAGAGCCAGTTTCTCCCAAATTCATTTTCTTAAGGACACACATGCCTCCTGCTGTGTACCATGGGCTCTCTGGTTCCCATGGAGGGTGGCTTTTCCCTGTACTTATAGGGTGGGTTTTAGAATCTGTCTCATGCCCATTTGCCCTCCTGCCCGCACTCTGTCTGACCACTCCTCTAGGAATGCTAGTGGAATACTATGCATGTTGTATAAAGGAAACACGAGGGAGGCTCCTGTTGCCTTCTTCAGGAATATTGCAGTTTGGTGATTACAGGATGGGTGTGCAATTCAGGGAGAAGTCAACCACCACCAATGGTGACATTAGAAAGATTCCAATAAATTTCATGTCATACTCAAAATACAATGCACGGACCTGGACCTGGGTGGATTGGGACTGTAATCCTAGCACTCAGGAGTCTTATACAGGAGGATTTTCATGAGTTCCGGAGCACGGTGAGTTCTATTACAGCCAGACTGCTGAGCAGGAGTCTTACACAGGAGGATCTCCGTGAGCTCCGGAGCACGGTGATCTATTACAGCCAGGCTGCTCAGCTCTTTGGTGAGCTCCAGGCCACATTGTCTTCACAGTGCAACCTTTCTCAAAAAGTAAAACTAAACTAAGTTAGGTAATAGCAATATTATAACATATAATGGCTGTAGAAATATAACCAAGTGCTTACAATAACATTAAGTGATTAAAGTATTCAATAAAAAACAGTTACAATCTCCCATATATGCTCAGTTGACTTGAAAAATGTTCAGGTTTACAATGGTGCACAGGCAGCCCCACCCACCCCTTGTTTTTAGCTTTCTATAAATTCAATACATAAAATGGGGGAAAAATAATGAAATACCCAATTGAAATGCCAACCATTTAAGTACTTTATTTTTTAATGCACAGACATTCATTTGCTGCCACATAAATGTTCATAAAACATTCAATGAATTACATGCACTACTTATTTATTATGGAATAGCCTTTATGTTATGTGATTTTACCCAATTGCAGGGTAATGTAAGCTTTCTGGGCATGTTTCAAGTATGGGACTTAGCTAAGCTGTGCTGTTTGATACATTAGGTGTATTAAGTGCAAATGTGACTAAGAGTATTGTTCATTTGTGATATTTCCAAGTTGTGGTGGGTGGCTTTCTTATGTGGAGTAGGCACACTTGTGGATTAAAACCAAATGACTGACATTGGGTATCGTCATATTTGCTCCTCCCGTGCTGCTGTAACAGAAAAAGTCACCCATCCAATAGATAAATAAAGATGTACAAAGTGTCCTTGCTTCACATACTGGAGCCTGAAAGACAAGGTCAAGGGGTCAGACCTAATCATGACCTTCTTGTCACGTGGCAACACTGCAGAAGAGGCACTGGGCAAGAGAATAAAAGATGGAATTCTCATGACCAAGGCTATTTATAAATCCAATCAATGTATTCCCAGACCAAGTGCTTCTATGTAGGCTCCATCTCAACTCTGTTGTTTTCAGGCTTGAGCTTCCAGCATGCTCTTGATGGGGACAGGCACATCTAAGCAATAGACCTGATTAAAGCCTATGGTAGTAAGATAGCAAGAATATGTTTATATGAGGTTTTATTAATTTTCGTGTCATTGAAAAAATGTATATATTGAAAATAAAATCCTATAGTACTTCAATAAATAAAAAATAATAAAATGCTATGACACCAACCCACCAGGAAAATTGGTGCCACAGTGGCATAACCATTATCTGGGTAACCAACAACTATCTGCTCAGATTTGATGACTGCACTACTGGAGGGAAATCAAGCCTGTTACTATAAACATGGTCCAAAGCCCATGGTTAGGGAAGTCACAGGCTCTGGGGGAAAACTACTACTGTTGTTTTGCTAAGTTGACATGATGCCTAAGCATCTTCCAAATATTTTGTTTATGAGTATAAATAAGATCTGTTGTTAGTGTCTGGGAAAGAATCTTCTTTTTTGCAGTGGACAGTGGTTAATGCAGAGTCTACTGGTCAAAGATCCGAGAAGAAGTGACCATTAACTGCTCAGCCCTAAACCAGACATCTGCATCACAGCCCCTTTATCCAAAGCTCCAGGACCACGGTGGGAGAGTGGGCAGGGAGAGTGTAAGAGATGGAAGTCTTGGAGGAGTGCTATGAAATGCTGCCTTCTAGGCATGACATGCCCACGGCTATCATGAACTCACTTCAGTCAACCTTCCAGCATGGATGTGAAGAAGATCACAAGGTTCCAGCCCTAGCTGAGTAGCTATTGCCAGCTGATGGCTGCTGAGAAAGAAGGCATTTTTCTTTGGGGGTGTGGCTAATGGTAGGTGGCCCAGGAGCTGATGGATGGCCCCTCAATCAAATACTTGTAAAAAACAGTGATTAGACTCAGTGAATTATAAAGGGTGGTGGTGGTGGTGGTGGTGTGTGTGTGTGTGTGTGTGTGTGTGTGTGTGTGTGTGTGTGTGTATTTGTTTTGGTTGGATGTGATCAAGATACATTACATACATGTATAAAGCTATAAAAATAAATTTAAAATAGTCTAAAAACCAAGTAAGACTATTAATGATTGGCATTTCAGTTGAGTGTATCACTATCTGCCCTCCAATTTTTATTAGGTATTATGGTTAAATCCATTATTTATCTAAACTGAGCCATAATTCTCAGTAGAATATTTCCACTTCGGAGCTGGCACGTGGCTTTGTGGTTGTGTTTCCTTAGTGTGTATGGCACCCTGATTTCAGTCCCTAGGAGTTGCATTTAGAAGAATAGTTTGTCTTTATAAACTCACAGCACATTTCAGGAGTCGCTTATGAGTGTTCGTGGAGCACTAGTGTGTTGGTGTGCTTTCCGTCAGTTTGACACATACTACAGTCAGCTGTGAAGACAGACCTCAGCTGAGGAATCACACCCCACAGATTGGCCTGTGGGCAAGTTTGTGGGACAGTTTCTCTATTGATGATTGACCTGCGGTCAGGCCAAGCTCACTGCAGCAGTAACACCCTTGGGCAGGTGGTCTTGAGTGATATAAGAGAGCAGGCTGAGCAAACTCTGCAGACCAAATCAGTCAGCAGCACCTCTCCACGGTTTCTGCTTCTGCTCCTGCCTTGACTTCCTTCTTCAGCTTCTCCTGATGACGGAATATAATCTGTAAGCAAAAAAGTCCTTTCCTCCCCAAGTTGATTTTAGTCAGTGTTTTATTTCACAGCAACAAAAATCAAACTAGAGAATTTGATAAAATCATTATCCCAGGATTCTGTTCCAGATCTGTTGTCATGATACAACATCCTGATAACAAGCAACTTAGGAGAGAAATTGTTTATTTTAGTTTTTGTTTCCATATTAATTTTTACCACTGGGAGGAAAGGTGAAAGTAGGATCTTAAATATCCACAGTCAAGAACAAAGAGAAATAGACACACAGATGCTATTCAGTCATTTACTTATACTCAGCTGGACTTCTCCTCTTATATTCTTTAGTGTGCCTAAGGAATGGGGCTGCCCACAGTGGGCTGTGTCTTTCCTCCATCAGTTAAGAATCAAGACAATACCTTGTAGACATTCCTACCAGCCAAAATTGTTGGGGTAAGCTTTATTTACATTGTGCGAAGGAGCATTTCTGTATTAATTTTCAATTGTTAATTCCATACCAGAAGAAAGCTAAGTGCTGTCAGGATTTTGGCATTGTCATTTCTATGGCCCATCACTGGGTGGTTTTCTATTTTGTAAATATTCATCCTACTTCACCTGCCTAATGGCAATATAGAAGTGTATCAGAGGTTGTCTTGCTACTGATTGGGTGTAATGAAGATCTGACAGCCAATTGATGGGACAAGAAAGAGGAGGGTGGAACTTCTGGGCAGCAGGGTGATGCAGGGAGTAGAAATCAGAAGTAGGAGAGTTGAAAGCAGACACAAAAAGGGACAGACATAGACCAGATTGGAGCAGAAAAAAATACAGAGCTAGCCATGTATCAGGACGATGTAACATAGGCTAGATGAGCTAGCTGGGAGAGTGCCCCAGTAAAAGGCCTAAGCTTTAAACTATTAGCACATGCTGTGTCATATTTATACCACTGGTGGGTCTGACAAAAGTCTTACTATACAGCACAATGTAAATAATTTCTTTCTGAGACCTCTTGCCAAGTGATTCTGTCAAGTTGACGGTTAAAACTAACATCCCAGTTTCCTAACTTAAGACATTTAAGTGATTCTTCTGTCTGCAGGCTGCAGCACACTTTGGTTCTTGCAACTTTATAGCTCATCTGTTGTTCTCTCCTCTGGAAGCCATCCCAGCAGGACATCACACTTTGCTTTCCTCCTAGGATTACAGTGGAGCCCTGAGAGTCTATTAACTTTTAGTGAGTGTAAACTCACATCTGAATTTCAGGTTGCTCCAGGAGACTCAAGTGAGAAACATAAACGTGGCATGGTGTAAAGTAACGTTCTGAAGACCTGGCAGTTGTAATGGCATCATTTGGGTTTGGGCAGGTTTGCTGTCACGGTTCTAACTTTTTCTAAGTTGGACCCAAACCCCATGTTGATGTTTAAGAAACTGTCTGAAGGTAAACTTCCAATTTTTCCTTTCAACAACCCATGAAAGCAGGACAAAGGGAAACAAATGAGAAACTTCAGCTGATTCACTAAAACTTGCAACCAGCCTTTGCTGCTGGTGAGGCAGTCCTTGTCCTTATTTCCATGGTTAAAACCAATCCTGAGTTATTTAAGCATTCAGCTTCCTCTGCCCTTGGCTGGGTCCCTCTGAGACCCCTGACTTGGCTGTTATAGTCATTATGCCCCAGTGTGACCCAAAGGCAGAGAGAGAGTTCTGTTCAATGGTGATGCAGAAACACATTAGCATCCTGTCTGTCACGGAACTAAAGCCTCTGCAGGAGCGGCATGCTAATAAAACATTCAGCTCTTGGGAGCTTTCTGTGCAAATTTGTATCTGAGAAAGTAGCCCAAGACTCAACAGAAGAGGTGTCCTAGGAACTCTGGACTTCACACTAGTCATATAGGCTTGATGCCCAGTAGCTTGGAGCTGTTAGTCTCAGATAGCTTGGGGTTAAATGAGGATAATAAGCCTGCCTGTAGCATATAATGGAAACTGAGGTGTGCACTCTGTAAGTACTTCCAGGTCTCAGTGTGTAATGGTAGGGCATAGACACTTTTTTTTGAGCAACTCACTGTGTAGCTCCGACTAACCTAGAACTCACCATGTAAACCTGGATCTCACAGGGATCCTCCCGCCTCTGCCTCCTGAGGACTGAGGTTAAAGGCCTATGCCACCACGCCTAGCTAGAGCTAAACTTTTAAATCTAGTTTTTCAAGGATTCAAAGATCACAGAAGTAAAACCAGGGTACCAGCCCAGCGAATTAAAAATTGAAAACAAAAATAAATGTGCAAGATGAGAGATATAACACATGTTTAGCATAGAAAGGGAAATGATAAAATAAAGAGCCTGCAGATTAGGAGAAAATATCTGTGACCCATGTAGAGAATAAAGTGCAAAATGTGCAAAATATGTAGGAACTCACACACTAACATAGCAAAAGAAAAAGTTCAAATAGCCCAATTAAAAAAATAGGTATAGGACCATTGGAAAGATTTCATCACAGAAAATTGAAAATGGCTGATGGGTAATAAATGCCGATACTATTCAATGTCATTAATCATGAGGGACGTAAATGACATTTACAATGAAATACCACCTCAACCAAGAAGGCAATAAGTACAGGGCTTGGTAAAGGCGAGAGGGAAGGCTACACCCACATCGTGTGCTGGATGAGAATGTAGACTGAGGAAGTGTCCGTGGGAAACAACTCAGATGCCTCTCAGGAAACGAAAAGCAGGGGATGGGGAGATGGCTGAGGGAATGAAGCCCTTCCTGCCCAGACTGATGGCTGAGCTCTGATCTTCAGCACCCAAGGAAAAGGCCAACAGTAGCACAAGTGTCTGTAAGTCCAGCACCCCTTCCAGGAGGCAAGAGGCTGTCACAAGAGATTGGCAGACTCTTGGGGCAGCTAGCTTGGTTCATGCAGCAACAAGAGACCTTGTCTATAAAGAGGTGGAAGAAAAGGAGCAACACCTGAGTGTCTCCTGACCTCCTTATGTGTGGTATAACATTCACAGACTCACATACACACATACACACACACACACACACACACACACACACACACACATTCATATACTCACACACACACATTCATACACACACATACACTCACACATTCACACACTCACACATACATTCACACACTCACTCACACACACTCATATTCTCTCTTACACACACACACACACACACACACACACACACACACACTCTCACGGAAATGAACAAGAAAGAAGCAGAAGAAATGATGAATAGAACTACCCATGACCTAGTGACCTCTTTTCTGGATCTGTTCTCACAAAAATTCACTTCCTGGCCCCTGTTCCCTGCAGTATCATTCAGGACATGAATGCCACCAATATGTCTACCAGTGAATAAGTGGGAAAAGAAACTGCGGAATGCACATTCAGTAGAATATTTTCCAACCTTGAAAAGAAGAGCTTGCTATTTACAACACCATAGATAGACCTTGAGGACAATACACTAAGGAACAATTATGCTATGCTCCTACTTTATGCGGCATCTAAGAAGACTAAATGTATAGAAGATTAGCGCAGTAGCCAACACAGCGGGAATGGGCTTGGAAAGCAGGAAGCTTTAGGTTACAAGCACCAAACTTCACAAGTATATAGATCTAGTGTAAAAAGTGAGCACCACAGACAAAGCTTAACTATTAACAGGATCTCACAGCTAAGGGAGACTTGGTTACTCTTGCCATGAGAAGAAAAGCAGGAGGGGGGAAACAGAGGTGACGTCTACGTCAGCTCTTTAGCTATTGAAGGCACTTGAATGCACACATATGTACATTTGCACCACACTCATGCACATGTATGCATGCACACATGCACATGTGAGTGTGCATGCGCACACACACACACGCACACACACACCATTAAGAAAGAGGATAATTGTATTGTCCTCAGATAACCTCTAGTGATGTGTAAGGCTGTGCATGCCTGCATGGGCTTAGAACCACACCAACCTTCTGGTCACATGTCAAAGCTGCTGAAATGCTTTTGAACAAAGATAGGTGAGACATGAATGTGGCATCTGCAGTTAGGACATCATCATGGATGGCTCTCCAGGGACCGAGCTTGAGTGGTCTCTGAGTACACACCGCCTTCTATTTGGCCCATGAGAGAATGTAAGGAGGCAGATATGGCGAGATGCAGAGGCCGATGGGTGGGGTCAGACTTTCTCCTCACCCAGCCACCCATCAGCTGCAATGTAAAGTATTTTGGAGTCTTCGTGATCCTGTGTCACTGGGGTCCTCACAATGCTGTGAGCTTGTGGTCTCCACCCAGATGTAGAGATGTGCAGAACCCTTCTGACTGCCTATCACTGGGGAGATGTTCATGTGTTGAAACACTGACATAGAAGATGTAAAAGGTTGGTTTTTTTTATTGTGAAGGTCATTTTGTGATAGCTACGAAAATATGACTTAGTGTTTAGAGCATCTAAGTTTCCCACTGGATCCTCTGCTTGGGTCTTATCATAAATTTTTCACCTAAACAAATTATTTAGGCCCTCAAAACTCGCTTCTTTTAAAATATTGACTGCAAAGCATACTAGTGACTTTGACAGGAGCTAGAAACATAGCCCAGAGGTTAAGTGGCAATACTGCTTTTACAGAGGACCCAAGTTGGATTATGGATAGTCACATTGGCCAGTTCATCCTCAGGAGCACCCAGTGTTTCTGGCTTCCCGAAATGCCTGCACTCACATGCATACACCCAAACAGAGAAATACACATACCTCGATGGCTACTGAGCAACGCAAGATGGTCAATAGTTAATTTTTAAATGCTAATAAAAATCTAATAGTCAACATTAGACTATCCATTCTTTGGTATGCTGAAGTTTCAGAGGCAGAGTTAGAATAAATGTTTAAAAAACATTTTTAGAGTGTGTACATGTGAGCATGTGTACTTGTGTGTATGTGTATGAGTGTCCTGACGGTTTCAAAATAATTATAGACTGTGTGTATGTATGCATGTGTGCATGTGTGTGTGTGTGTCTGTCCCCTTTGTGTTGCTCATCCCAAAAATTGTACAACAAAGGATTTATATGGCTTTGCTAATTGTCTCTTTCTTTAAAGAGCCATTTGCTGTGTAGTGGGTCATCTATAATATGGTGTTTCACATAATCAGAAACTCTGCTTATCACTCTATCATTCTGCTAGGTGCATTCTGTGTTGTTGTTACTTATATAACCATCTCTCTCAACAGAATGCCTCTCAGAATACATACATCCCTGGCATTAAGTGACCCACCATGTGGTCTGAGTGGATTCACACAAGGCTCTTCATATTCAGAGGCCTCTGGCTGTGTGAGACAAACATGAAGCTCTGAGGACACAGGGGACCAGTCTAGACAGGACACGTCTGTCCCTGCATCGTCACCCTTTGGTGGCATTGCTTTATGCTGACACTAGCCTCATAAACAATCATTTTTATTCTCCTGGATTAGACATAGTACTCAGCAAATCACAGTTCAAGCCAGGAAAGAAGATGGGGAAATATTAAAAGCTACTTTTTTTTCTCTTTTGAAATTTTTATGTGTTTTAAGACTGGAAGTAACTGTATTAAAGGCCTCCAGGGCTGGATCAGGCTACAAATAGCCCATGTAACTGTCAACGCATGCCAGGGAGATACTGGCACCTTTCAACAGAAACCTACCCGTCTATTCTTCAGGTTCAATACTCCCACCCTGTGGGAAATGGCATGACACTGCTTTCAGGCATGGTCAGGGTCCCACTGATGCCAAATGGCAGGCATTGGCAGAGGAAATGGGAAATGGGGTCCAGGAAGCCACTAGGTGCACTGACTCCTTTGATGTCATAAAAATAATTCCTCCCTGGAGTCTACTGGTAAGGAGAGTTTTTCAAATGATGGATTTTCATAGCATTTTAAACTCTAGATAAGGAAAGCAGTCCTAGCAAAGACATGATGTGTGTGTGTGTGTGTGTGTTGTATATGCACATATGAATGTGTATCTGTGTAATAAAGACAGGGACAGGCATGCTGGGTGGGATGCCATAGGAAATGGACATTAGGAAAAATTCCCCAAAGCTAAGTAGGAAGTGGAAATGGATGGTACGGATAGGACACCCTCCCAGTGGCTTATTCCTCTCTAACATTGCACAAATGAAGGCAGGATGATAAGACACATTTCCTGAGCCTGTGCTATCCCACGCACATCATACTCACTGACTCTTTGTACAGTCACCTCTGAACCAGGCTTCCCAAGCATCACTTAACATTCACAACAAAGGAGACCCGGAGAGGGTAACACACTCCAGTCACAATGCTGCTAACTGATACTGTCAAGAAGTAACATTAAATTACAGTCTGTGAGCTCAGTCCTCTGTCACTCTACACTCTGGGTTCCAATCTCTGTGCCTTTGATATATGTTCAGAAGAAACAACTATAGAGTTGTAAGAACTGTAAGAGTCACGGAGGCCAATCTCTTGGTTGCCGTTTTGTCCTATTGACAGTATTCTTTGCCTTACAGAGCTTTGCAATTTTATGAGGTCCCATTTGTCAATACTTGATCTTAGAGCATAAACTAGTGGTGCTCTGTTCAGGAACTTCTCCCTGTGCCCATGTGCTCGAGGCTCCTCCTCACTTTTTCTCCTGTTAGTTTCAGCGTATCTGGTTTTATGTGAAGGTCCTTGATACAGCTGGACTTGAGCTCTGTACAAGGAGATAGGAACAGATCAATTTGCATTCTTCTACATGTTAACTGACAGCTGAGCCAGCACCATTTGTTGAAAATGCTGTGTTTTTTCTACTGGATGGTTTTAGCTCCTTTCTCAAAGATCAGGTGGCCATAGGTGTATAGGTTCATTTCTGGGTCTTCAATTCTATTCCATTGATCTACCTGTCTGTCTCTGTACCACTATCATGCAGTTTATATCACTATTGCTCTGTAGTACAGCATGAGGTCAGACATGGTGATTCCCTCAGAAGTTCTTTTATTGTTGAGAATAGTTTTTACTATCCTCGGTTTTTTATTATTCCAGATGAATTTGCAAATTGCTCTTTCTAACTCTATGAAGAATTGAGTTGGAATTTTGATGGGGATTGCATTGAATCTGTAGATTGCTTTTGGCAAGATGGCCATGTTTACTATATTAATCCTACCAATCCATGAGCATGGGAAATGTTTCCATCTTCTGAGATCTTTTTTGATTTCTTTCTTCAGAGACTTGAAGTCCTTATCATACAGATCTTTCACTTGCTTAGTTAGAGTCACACCAAAGTATTTTATACTGTTTGTGACTGTTGTGATGGGTGTTGTTTCCATAATTTCTTCCTCAGACTGTTTATCCTTTGACTAGAGGAAGGCCAATGATTTGTTTGAGTTAATTTTATATCCAACCACTTTGCTGAAGTTGTTTATCAGGATTAGGAGTTCTCTAGTATAATTTTGGGATTGCTTATATATACTATCATATTATTTGCAGTGATATTTTGACTTCTTCCTTTCCGATTTGTATCCCTTTGACTTCCTTTTGTTGTCTAATTGCTCTGGCTAGGACTTCAAGTACTACATTGAATAGGTAGGGAGAAAGTGGGCAGCCTTGTCTAGTCTATCCCTGCATCCCTCAGGATGAAGCCTACTTGATTATATTACCCCAGAAACTCAGAATACCTAAGATACAATTCAGAGACCACATGAAGCTCAAGAAGAAGGAAGACTAAAATGTGGATACTTCAGTCCTTCTTAGAATGGGGAAGAAAATACCCATGGGAGGAGATATAGAGACAAAGTGTGGAGCGGAGATTGAAGGAAAGGCCATCCAGAGACTCCCCCACCTGGAGATCCATTTCATATATAGTTACCAAACCCAGACACTGTTATGGATGCCCACAAGTGCATGCTGACAGAAGCCTGTTATAGCTGTCTCCTTAGAGGCTTTGCCAGTGTCTGACAAATACAGAGGTTGATGCTCTCAGCTCACCATTGGACTGATCACAGGGTCCCCAATGGAGGAACTAGAGAAAGAAACCAAGGAGCTGAAGGGGTTTGCAGCCCCACAGGAAGAACAACAATATGAACCAATCAGTACCCCAGAGCTCCCAGGGACTAAACCACCAACCAAAGAGTACACATGGAGGGACCCATGGCTCCAGCTGCATATGTAGCAGAAGATGACTTTGTTGGACATCAGTGGGAGGAGAGGCACTTGGTCCTATAAAGGCTCGATGCCCCAGTGTAGGAGAATGCCAGGACAGGGAACCTGGAGTAGGTGGGTTGGTGAGCAGGGGGAGGGAGAATGGAAGCCAGAGGGGGTTTTCAGAGGGGAAATGAGGAAAGGGGATAACATTTGAAATATAAATAAAGAAAATATCTAATAACAATTTTTTGAAAAGTTATAGAGGCCACCAGTTTACCTCTGTAGAAAGCTCCTCTCTGCTGTTATGCATGCAGTCTGTCCTGGGTGGCCAGAGTTAGAATCATCACCTGTGATACAATCAAATAGTTGCCTATTAAGCCATTCTTCGTGTTTCTAGGCCAAAAGCAACCTCCATGTTTTATTTGTGTGCATGTGTGTTTTCATGTATATGTATGTGCATGCATGTGTATGTGCCTGCATTTATGCATGTGAGTACACATGCATGTATGTGTATGCATGTGTGTGCACACATGTGTGCAGTTGTGTTCATGTTAATTCACACTGTTTATTCAAAGCCTTCCACTGACTAGACAAAGCCAACAACTCAGGTTGGCCTTGTCTGTGGCCTTGGGAGTAAAAAGGATGGTTTTGCAGCTTTGTCAGGGGAAGATAAGAAGCAAAGGTGACTCTGACAGTACCCTTCCAATGCCTTGGGTTGTTCTGCCCACCCTTGATTCACACGGGGCCCTGGGCATGGATGTGGCACTCCCATCCAGAGCTCTGTGCCGAAGTTGAGGATAAGGTTAAGGATCTCAGGCTTCAGTGCTGCTGCCTTAGAGAAAACCTTTTTGTTCTTCCTTCACTAGACCCTCTCTAAGACTGCTGGTGAAGCTGCTTTTGGCATTGTAACCTGCAGATCTCTTGCCTCTCACCAGAAGTCATTTGGAAGAAGTCAGAGAGCCAAGAGGTATTCCAATGTTTCTGCAGGAGATTCTGCCCTGTGGTGGAGATATTGACCACTTCAAGTATCCATTGGGAAGCATTGATTCATCGAATCAATCAGCTAAGAAGTATTTAAGCAGTAAGAGCAGAGGATGCCCTGCTGGCCATAAAGAAAGAGCTTCACTCTGCTTGAGAAGAAATAAGAGAAGACAAATGTTTCCTTTGAGCATGGAAACGCAAGATCTTTCTCTCAGTATCTGTAAATTGTTTGTAAGTCTGTAAATGATGCCCTTTGAGAGAAGAATATTAAGTTCCCAGGTTATAATGGACCTTAGCTCAATAGTGTTGTGTTGTCCTTTCCAATTTCTCTCAACTAATCCCTTCTCTGTCTTCTGTCCTCAAGTTCCTCAGTCCTTCCCCTTTCTTGCTGTGCTGTCAATGGTCTCACAATCAAATCCTTTCTCTTAAGTTCAGGTACATGCACCAGCCAAAGCTATTTCCCCAATACCAACTGCACAGTCTTTGGCCATACCATCACCCTTGCCTATGGAATGGTGACGCCCACAGTGGGCCATGCTTCCTCCACTGATTAAGTTCGGACAGCTATCCAGAGAGTGGTACCCAGGCCCACCCCAGGGAGACAATCCCTCCCTGCAGTTCTCTTATCGGGTAATTCTAAGTTGTGCCAAGCTGACCATGAAAGCTAAGCAGCACACAAGTGAACTCATCACAATGTGAAAACACAGTGAGCCAAGGTTCAGTGAATATGGGCATCTACAATGATTGACATCACAGCAGATTGTCAATCATTCTGTCATAGCCATGTTACTGACTTCTAGAAGAAGTTGCCATGACATCATCAGTCACCGGAGAGCACTGTGTTACATCTCACAGGAGACCACTGAACCTTATCTCGCTGACCAGGAAAGTCATGCCATGACTTCTAGGGAGTGCTTATAGCTTCCACATCACTGTAAGGTTGATAAATTGTTAGATGAGGAATGGCAAATCAGGGTCGTCTTAGATGAATGAGTCAAATGATGGCAAAGAAAATCTTTCTTATAGTATAATTTTAATTTATAATGGAATGAAGAATTATGTTTACGTCACTTTTTGGGCAAATGCCATTGGAAAAGAAAAAAAAAAGGTCCTGTCAAGAGTTACCTATTTTTGCTAAAATTGATAGAAGAAGGTTTATGAGAAAGGTCTACTTAAAGTCTCTATGCCTGGTAGTAGAAGACACTTGATTATTATAAAGCTGAGTTTATGGTGGGAAAACCGAGTGATTGTCACCAAGGAAGATGCCACTAACCATCAGGTGTATTATCCAGATATAGAGAAGGACACAGGTCACCTCTGATGTGGCTGCCAGACATGGGTGTCATCATGAGGAAAGAGTGGATTATCCCAGATGAAGGTCTTCTTTTTCAAACAGTTGGCTGGCTCTCTTTCCCATGGGGAAAGACTGACAGTTGTTCCAGATGTCAAGAGACAAAGAAGTAGTCTCACTATAGCAGCTATAATCTGGGATTCAATCCCATACCAGAGCAGAAAAGCTGGCTGTCAGAGATGAGGGATATCTGCAGACCTGTGATATTAAGTTTCTGAAGGTCAGTTTAGCCTTGTTCTGCATTCTGTGAATATGCCCACTTGGGCAAGTGTAGAGGATGGTATATGATGAAATTTTAAAACTTCTTTCACAACTCTTTTAATAAAAAAGTCTAAAAAATTCAAAAGTGGAAACAGTCAAATCTTTTTAATTAAAGAGAAGGCTAACTGGCTTAGTACTCAGTACATTAAAAAAAAGATATTCAGGAAATAACATTTATTTATTATTACTTTTAACAGAGAGAATGGCTGACTGAAGGTGTTCTCCGTATAACCCATTGTCCCTGAGAAAGCCCACGTAGTCCTCAGAAGGGCAGAGAGAGAGGGGGAGGCAGAGTTTTTTCTATGACTGCCTCCAACTTCAAGGTTGCTGAGTGACTCTTTGGACGAGACAAATGTGCTGGGTTCTGGGAAGAATGGTCGCTATTCTTCCTCACAGAAAAGAAAAAGTGCACAAAACCAAATTCAGAGAGTACAATAAGTCTTCAACAGCCTGTTGCTATCAGTCACGGCATTGCGAAGGCCAGGGTGTTCAGGGCCACAGCCTGAAAAGGCAGGCGGCTTCCGCATTTCCTGGGCAATTCACTTGGAATTGCATTGTTCCTGTGAAAAGAAAAGCCTAGGGTTGGGAAGGGAGAGTCCAGAGCACACACCTGCGAAACCATCCTTCTAGCTCAGAGGAGGACAGGCTCCAGTGTGGGCATGTCCCTATGGCAGTGACACAGGATGCAAAAGCAGGGCTTCTGAAAGTTGTGCCTTTCCTCTTACTCCTCTGGCCTTGAGATAGCCCTCCCATTGTTACAACATGAGCCGAGACCCAAATGCTCACCCTGGTGCCATCTCACTGAAACCTTGCTTCTGCATCTGCACTGAAGAGGACGGCGGGTGAGGGTCGGGAGGAGGCAGGAGCCATTTTGGATCTTGCTGGTTCTCTGTCTGGCTTCAAACCTTCCTGGAGCTCTCCAAAAACATCCTAAAGGGCTTTGTGTGGCCCATGGTGCTTCTAGCCCAGTCTGCTCACAGCTCTCCTTGCTTGAGGATAATGACCCACAAATAAGGAACTGCTCACTGTTACAAGCATGCATCTTAAAACCTGTGCCCTCGTGACATTTCCGTTCAGAAACCTGCTTTTCTGGGAATCTCCTACATAGCTCATCCAGGCTCTCAAAGGAGCGTAAATCACCCTCTGCTCCGTGTATCCTCCTCTCTGAGCTACAACACCATCTGTATGGCTGTCTCTATCCTAGACTTTGAGGTCCTTAAATGTGGAAGCCAGACTCAGCCCCTGTCCGTGGTTCCCACATCAAGACCAGTTTACAGAAGCACTTGACAATATGATATGGTGCGATTTAATGAACAGTGATTTGTGGCACACACACACACACACTCACACACACAGGTAGTTAAAATTTATGTATTTATAAGTGGTAAGTTCATCCTTTTTCTGTTTCTCAAATCATAAATCATCTGGTGATGAAATGTTTATAAAATTTTATGAAATGCAGCACATAATAAAGAAATGCCTATTAAAGAGGAATTATTTTACACTAAAAAATATCATTTATTACCTTCCATAAACACACATCTGCTCAAATGTATTTCTTCACTTCTACCAAATTTGTTGGCATGAGGGATGGGCTGTGGTATGAGGTTGGGAGGGACTTTCATATATTCCAAGTTAGTTCACATAGACAGATAAGGTTTGCGCTTAGAAAGAGCAAACCTCACCTAGTCAAGACTAAAAGAGCCTATGGACTGTAATGAACAGATTTATCAACTAATTAAAACAGAAAATCACAGGCAAGCTCTCTGAATGTGTCCCATTTGCACACCTTTGTTACCGTGTGAGTCAAATGGTAATTTATTAATAGAACTATGAAATTCCACAATACGCTAAAAAAAATTATGCTGAAAAGAGGGATTATGTCATTTTTAAATGACCTCCTACTTATCATTATCTCGCCCACATCTAGAGAACCACTAAGTCTTTCCTGCACTGATTGCAAACTCTGCTCCTGTTTGTCACCTTTCCATCCCACAGTGCCCACTGACTCCTTGCCTAGTGTGTCCCTGCACTGTCCCTGTACGGTCCCTGTGTTGCTTACTTTCCCACTGTTGTGATAAAATATCCTAACAAAAGCAACTTATGGGAGAAAGGGTTTATTTTGAGTGACAGGTCTGGAGAGACAGAGTCCATTGTAACAGGAATCATTGCAGCAGGCAAGGAGTGTGTGGTGTTGGCAGCTGGGAGCTCTCTGGCTGGGTCGTATTGCTTCTGTGCTCAAAAGCAGAGGGTGAACAGGAAGTGACACCTGCTCTACCTGCTAAAGGTTCGCCAACCTCCCCAAACATTGCCACCAGATGGGAGCCAAGTGTTCAAACAGGTGAGCCTATGAGGGAAACTTCACATGCAAACCAAAGCATGACCACATAGGTCTTCCTAAAGACCACCTGCAAGAAAGGATATAAGACCCTAAGGCGGCTGGGAGAAGAATTTGACTGCTCTTGATGTTGACATATCAGGCATGAAGAGACTGGGCGTGAGAACATGTTGCAGTGTGTCCTTACATCTCTGCCATGTGGTCGAGATAACAAGGGTTTGGAGATTCAGGAGAGGAACTGGCGTTGAGAGCAAGTTGTACCATATAACGGTACCAAGTCTTGGTAGAAGCTAGCATGTGTTCTCATGACAAACCCATCCAACAAAAGCCCGCATGGAGGAGAACCACCATAGCCAATTTCTTTTTACGCACCCCATCAACTTGAGGTTCTTTACTTGTTACTTGCTCAAAAAAATCTCTGAAATTCATCTGTTGTACTGAAATAACTTCATGGTTAATACCTGTTAACTTTTGATAGATTTTGAAGCTGCTTGCCACAAATGAGGAGAAGTTGAAACAGTCCAGACATCCAGAGCCAGGGGAAAAGATATCCCAGAGTGGCCGTGTCATTAGATCCTGTACAAGGTGATGGGAGAGTTCCCATACTAATCCCAGCACTAAATTAGACTTGAAGGGAGGTTACATGGCTGTTTGTACAGAAGCTATGGCTGCCTGCCTCGACTGACCTAACATGTCATGGGCTAGCTTGTCCTCCGCCATGAAGAAAGCACACAGCCGCAGTGTTTGATAACTGATCTAATAGGGAGTCAGACATCCCTCTGTTGCCCTGGGTTCATTATGCCCTATCACCTTAATAAATGCCCTCATCCTCTGCTTATTCAGCCGTGGCCTGGTTCTCTGACTTGAATTGCTTGGGACAGCTGGGTCTCCTGTGAGTGACTTGTCGAGTTATATTATGGGACCTGACCTACTTTGTACAGGTCTCAGACTGTGGTGAAAGCAACACAAAGCCCATAAATGTCCTTAGGACGTCTGGAAGGAGACAGCATAGACTCAAAGAGGAGACTCGCACGGTCCACCATCTTACCCTCCACCTCTTCCCACTGGGTCTGCAGCTGCTGTGTCCTGGAAGAGTGGCCAGCTGGCTGCCACCCACACACCCCTGATAATGATCCACTTCCTGCTTCCCCCATTTATGCATTCAGCGAATATTTATTGATCACCGATTCTGTGCCAAACTCTGCCTTAGGTGTTGTTGTAGAACAAGATCAAAGGAGATGTTGTCCAAGCAGCATGCAGGCAGACACTCCCAAGGTTGCGGAATCACAAATGCTAGGCATGTTTTTAAAGGGACAGTGTGAGTGGAGTCTGAAGTCAGTGAAGCAGTGTAGGCTGAAGGACCTGAGGCGAGAGGATGCACTGTGTATGAGGAGATGTACAAATGCTAAGAGCAGAAGGATGAGTTAAATCAAGGTGATGGGTGGACGAGGCTTGCAGCAGGAAAGATGGAAGTGGAAATTCAGATGTGTGAGGGGACTTGAGGAACCTCAGGCCAGCATGACTGAGTTAACAGGAGGTAAAGGAGAGCTGTTGCCTCCTGGGTCCTGTGGGGTCCTTCTGGACTTGTGGGTCACACTGATGACTCTGGTCTTTACTCAGAAAAAAATGACAATTCTTTTAAAAATATTATTTGGGTCTGTGTGAGTGTATGCTTGTGTGTGTACGTGGTGTGTGTATATGTGCACATGTGTGTGTGCATATGTGTATATGTATACATGTTTATATGTGTATCTGTGTGTGCATGTGTGTATCGTCCAGTGTGTGTGTGTGTGTGTGTGTGTGTGCATGCTTGTGTGAGAGTGTATATCTGTGAGTGTGTATGTGAATGTGTGTGTTCATACACATAGTATGTACCTGAAGGTGAGAGGCCTCTCCCTCCCTCTTGCTTAAGAAAGGATCTCTTTTCTTCCCTAGCTTTGGGTACCAGACTGTCCCCAGAGCTTCCTGGGATTCTCCTGCCTCTCCCACCCATCCTGCCAGAGGAACACTGGGGCTTTATGTATGTGCTACCGTACTCAGGTTCGCTTGGGCTCTGAGACTCCAAACTGAGGAGCTAAGGCTTGTGCGTCAAGTGTCTTACTGACTGAACCATCTCCCCAGCCAAATCACAAATGTTTCAAGTGGGGAGAATGGCTTTTAATGAGTGTGGGGGCCAACTGAAGAAACGCAACACCACCAGCTCTTATTAATCAGGATGTGCAACATTGGGTCTTCCCGGAGTCGTGTGGTGTGTGCTCCACAATGTGTGCTCCCAGTGTGAGCTCTTAACTCTCCCGATTTGCAGGGCAGTGGTGAGGGGCTGCCTTCGATCCTTCAGACTTCCCTTTTCCCCCCTTATTCTTCAAATTGTTTTATTTTTCTTACTTTTCATTGTACTTTTACCCAACTGTGCCAATAACCATTCTAGCTAGATCAAACCCAGAAAGTCAAATGCTTTCAAGATTCATTTTGATTCACTTATAATCTGCTACTGGACACCTCAATCTACTCCAAGCTCCGGAGACTGGAAAATCGAACAATCCATCAGCCTGCCCCCAGGGACCTCGGAGGCCTCGGTGGGCAGTGGCAGGACTAGAGCTCCCAAACAGAGAGCTTATTTGGCTGGCCCAGTGTTTTGGAGAAACAAGACAATGGCTGGTTTCCATTAGCAGGGCGTGTGCTGTCTAGAGGCTCCCAGGCCCCACCAATCTTTCCTGTCACACTTGATTGATGACACTTGAAAATCACTGTGCTGGTCTAGGGACAGGAGTGAGGCTGTGATTCTGGACTGAAGGATGTGTACAGGGAAGGAAGCAAAGGTTGCTGTTAGAGATGGAGGGAGACTGTGGTGTATAGAAGCAACCTGGGATAGTACCAGGTGTGCATTTGTGCATTTGCCCCCCTCTATGTGCCTCTATGTGTGTGTGTGTGTGTGTGTGTGTGTGTGTGTGAGAGAGAGAGAGAGAGAGAGAGAGAGAGAGAGAGAGAGAGAGAGAGAAACTGTTGAAGATTCAGTGTCTTTGCCCTCAAGCCAGGCGTGGGTTTGATTGACAGTTCAGGCAGCAAAGGCAAATTTCCATACACAGAAGACAAAGAGAGTAAATTAGAGACTGACAATAACCACACCCAAGTTCGGCATGCAAATCCCTCTGACCTGTCTCCTCTCACTCCATGCATCCTACTCTCCCCCTGGTTTTCCCAGCCTAGAAATTCCAGTCTAGTTGTCACTCCGAGGGTTTAAGTCTCCATGGTCTGCCCTTCCAGCACCTCTGACTGACTCTTCTACATTGTTCTTGCCTGCCTGGGCCTCTGTCTCCCTCAGAGGTCAGCACTTATCCAAGATAGACACAAATCTGCTTTGTTACTTTGTGTCCCTCCAGCTAAAGCAAGTTGAAGATCAATCAGGATCTCTGTCATGAGCCAGAAAGTGCTCAACTGTGGTAGAACTGAGCAGGAACTGTCGGGTGAACCTCACTGGGAGCGACCTTTGTCAGGACACAGCATTGCTGGCTAGAATAGAAGCCGAAGGTAGCCTCCTCTAACAAGATTATCTTCTGTGTGTTCAGCCGAGATTAGATCATTTGCTTGTTCAACCAACTATTTACTGATCGAGGGTTATAAAGTGTCAACATAGTACAAAAATAAAAATAAATAAATCATTGGAGTAAGCCAATGGGGTACAAGAGAAAGGGAGCTGAGAAAAACACCCCGTGCACCCTGAGTGAGAGATGGTAAGCTAGACTCTCCCTCCTCCAAGGGGTCAGATGGCAAGTCAGTAACTGTAGAACCCTTAGCCCACAAGATCAGCACACAGGAACTTAAAAAATAAAGGGTGCCTGCTGTTCCCCTGGCTGCTAGTTTAGACTGCACATTAATGGGCTAGAAAAGTGGATAAAGCACTTGCCACACACACATGATGACTGGGATTCTGAACTCCAGAACCTATATAAAAGCCAGGTCAGGCATAGCTGGTACCTATAACTCACATTGTGTGGAAGGCAGAGATGGGCTCCTCAAGCAGGCTGACTAGATCAGCAAGGCTCAGAGCTCCGGGTTCAATGAGAAGAACCTGTTTCAGTAAACACCAGAAGCCTGTAAACAGTGGACTTCCATGGGAATGGCCATACACATGTGTAAGTATGAGGAAACACATGAGGGCCATACATGTAAACATACACATATGTGCACTCATAGCCCACACTCATACACAAGCAAGAACAATCCACATTGCTGGGCCCCTCCCCTAAGCTTCTTACGTAGGTGTGGATGGCATGCCCAGAACACGAGTGGCAAAGAGGTGGCCTTTGGAGCATGTTTTAGCAGTTCAACTTCAAAGATAACGAAGTCAAAGCTTGTCACACAAATAAGGCATCAGAGCTCGGGAGATCGTGTGCTTAATGGGATAGCCAGGACTCAACTCAGATGAGGTCTTCTCCAAAGTGCTCCAGGCAGCTCTACCATCCCATTCTCCTTTCTCCGGGCAGATGGAAAGCATGTTTCTAAAAAAACAATGAACAAACATGTCATTACAAATCCCACACGGGAGGAAGTGATCTAACATCCATAATCATGAATGAAAATGTTCTACAAAAACATCCAAGGCTATGTACCTGTATCCCTGCTCAAAATGGCAAACACCTTCAACCACTCCCTCTGAGTGCCACTTTACACACACAGGGGTAGAGCAATATTTAAGTGTGATTTAGTGTGGAAGACCAATACGGGAGCAGGCAGAGAAAAATTTATACACGGAATATCAGAGAAGCACAGATTTCCATGAGAGAAGAAAGTTTGAAGAAACCCAGTGAGCTTGTGTTCCTTGCAATGGGAAAGTAGTTCCTGCAAGCCTGAGAGGGCGGAACACTGAAGATCTATGTGACAGCCCTAGGGTAACTTAGTTCTCCAAGCACATACAACCTCTACAAGGTCCTGTCGTCTGTGAAGTGGGTGTAATGTTGAGAAGAAAAGAGAAATGAGGACTTGCTTCATAGCAGAGACAGAAGTGTGGGACTCTCACCACAGGTGGGGAGAACAGACTTCTCTTATAGTTATTCTATGATAAATTAATACATAAGTATCATCTATATAATACCCACCCCCTCCAATTCCTCCCAGATGTCTCCCCTCCTTTACAAATTCGTGATCTCTCCTGCAATTATCATTGTTAAATATATATGCATACATGTATATATTTAATATGCACACATCTGTACATACAAACGCATGTGTATGCAACCCACTGTGTCCACACATTGCTTGTGTGTATATATGTTCAAGGCTGACCACTTGAGATTGGACAGCCTATGGGGGAGCTCTTCCTTGGCAGAAACTGATTCTCCCTCCCTCAGAAGTCCTTGATCATCTACAGCTCTGCTAGGAGTGAGAGCTTGCCATATTGTCCCATTCATGTTGGCACGTCAACTGGTATGACTGTGTCAGCCTTGTTCTGGCAGGTATTTAGAGTCTGTAGATGCATTTTTCCGGTTGTATCTAGGGAACACTATCTAGCCACTGATGTCCTGAGCCACCAGCTATTTGGGCTATGGTGTTATCATGCTGGGGAAGGATTTGAAGTCCCATTCGGCCCAGGTAGCATTGAAGATTCAACCAGGAACTGCAAGAATAGTTTTAGAGATGTTAGTTGACTTTGGGAGACATAATCAATCATTAGCCACAGGGAGGAGGGGACTGGTCAGGCTTTAATGTCACCACCAAGGGGAGAGAGAAGGAAAGAAGCTGGGTCTCAGTCCTGCTCCTGCTCTCCCATAGTTTGCATTCTGTGCCAATGAGCGTTACCCTGGAGCGTGGTTGGGAGACAACTGTGGGTGCTGACTGTGTCACTCATGCAGGAGTTGCTTGTTCATTGAGATGGAAACTGAAAGATTAGTGTGGCCATCAGGATCTGTGTGTACCCGGGACACACTGCGTGCCTCTGTAAAATCAGAAGCCATCAAAGAATGTTTTAGTGTATTTTCCTGCTTGTTGTGATATAGTACTTGGGTTGGGGGGTGGTACGCTTAAGGGGGAAGATGTTGACTTTGGCTCACAGTTCATGGTACAGGCTGTCATGGTGGGAAAGCCAGGACCACAGAAGTCTAAAGCAATGGGTCACACTGTACCCACAGGCTAGGAAGCAGGTAACTCAGCCCTTGCTAGGGCTTAGGGCTTACCTTGCTCTTTATTTATCAGACCCTTCAAACCATGATATCCAGGTGTCTTAATACTCCCCTTAGACTTTCAGCTGGGAATAAATTTCATTTCTCAGTTTCTCTTACAAAAGAGTTGGGGCATTGTATTAACTTCTGGGCATTAAATTGGGACCCAAAATGATCCTTGTCACCTCTTGTCTTACCCTCTAAAATCCACGCTCACACCTCCAGATCTTCTGTATTCTCCTACTTTGCTTATTAGTTGGCCTGAGAGAGACTTTAGCATTAGCTTTATTTTGCTATTAAAATCTATTCAGACCTCAGAAGTGGGAACACAGAGCCAGGCCTGGTGAGCTGCATGCTGGGCTCACCCCAGCCCATGCACCTCAGCCCGCATGGTGCCGAGCTCATGAGACGGTGCTAGGAAAGCAGGCACTGCCTTGCCCTCTGACGCCCTGGCACTCTGTGGGCTACTTGCAGTGAAGGGAATGAGGCCGGGGTTGATGAATTCTCATTTTCCCAGGCACACCAAAGGATCCTTTTCCTTGGACCCAGACCAGTAGTGGATGGGTGAATCCTGACTGGATGTGAGCCGCAAAAAAATTTCCAGTGGCCTTGGATAGGGCTCAGGGAAAGTTGGATGCCTGGAAGGAAGATGTCACCAGGAACCATACAGAGCAATTTCTTGAAAGGACATACTGTGTTGTAATTCCTTGGACAGAAATAGTTATACAAATTTATGTATACATCTAAAATATGTACCATCATATAGAAGAATGCATGTATATGAATTTACAAATAAATATTTATCAGTTTGAATATCCAACATCATGTAATGTAAATGCACATATATGTACATATGTATTCTCCTCAGTATACTTTTATGCAAATATATAGAATAATGCATACCTGTATATAGTTATCTTTTGCATATATCCAAGGTATTAAAGGTTCCACTAAGAAAGTGGAATCATTTATTTCTCACCATTTTGAAGAGAAAAAAAAAGTGAAATTAGAAGACTTCAGATAAAGCACCAACTGCTGGTGTGAAAATTATTTAAAACCCAGTGACTTGACTCTGTGTCGATCTCCCTTAAGTTGAGAAGGACAGAAGAAGGGGAACATCTAACTGCCAGGAACGGCATCGTGCCTTCAGCCAGTACTCCCTGACCACCCAGGTCTGGTCTCTGTGCAGCTGATAGATATGTTTTGACAAGTTCTATTAAGTACAAAGACGGCCACAGGGGCAACATGTGGAGTTGATAGAGGAGAAGTAGAGAGGCAGCTCTCGGTGTGAGGCCTGCCCAAGCTACTGACGCTGATGGAGTTGGCCTGCGAGGATGAGAGCCTGCCCGTTCCCCCCGGTACTGAATTTCATAAGGGGCTTTGGCACCCAAGACACTGAGAAGGACAAACCTCTCCTTGGTTTTCTATTTCTGCCTCCTGCTTGCCAGTAAATCAAGAAGTTTTCAGAACCTTAATTGGCTCTCTCTAGTTTATTCTCAGTTGCTATATAATTGCTAAGGCCTTTCTGGTTGGAGCAAGTCTGGATCCCCCTCCATCCACCATCTCAAGCTGGACCGTACCTGTCTGTGAAGCTTCTTAGGAGCAGAGTTGGCAAGCACACCTGGGCTGATTGCTCTTGTATCTCAAGTGTGCCCACGTCACCCCCCAGCCTCCGCCCCGAGCTCTCCTAAACAAGGTTTGGCAAGAGCAAAAACAAACACTATTTTACAACATTTTTGGACTCACTTCCAAAATGCAAAAGCAATTAATCAGCAGTGTCCCTAAGACCCTGCACAATGTGGCGGCTGCCTCTGACACGAAATTTGGCTTTGATGGGAGCCCAAGAAGCATGAGAGGAGAGCCCAGAAAGCGCTAATGGGCTTTAATTATTTATTTGTTTAGAAGACTGGACTTGAACTTAAGCTGTAAGCATAGATAATACCTCTGAGTTCTTCCAAACAGTGAGGCGTTTAGCTCCCTGCTGGAGCACTAGGCTTGGAGAGAACAGGGGATGTGCAGCCTGTCTGGCAGTGATCCAGAGGCATCCTCTCTCTGTGCGTGCTTGCATGTTGAAGCAGGCTGCATTCGGGGGCCCGTGAATATCTTTGAGCCCTCCATAAAAGTAGCCGTTTCTAACTCCTCAGTGTCTAAGCTGCATTTCTAGAGGCTCACGGGTAGGAGTTCCCAGTGCTGGATTTCCTGGTGGTTTTTATTGAAGTCACAGTCTCTGGGAGATCACATCATTCTGCCACATGTGATCAAGAAACAGAGTATGGATTAGTGACTCATCTCCTTGCTGGGACAATATGCTCAACAAGAGCAAAACTTAAGGGTTGATTTTGCCTCACAGATTCAGGGCACAAAGTCTGTCCCAGCAGGGGACATATAGTGGCAAGACAATGGAGCAGCTGGTCACAGTGAATCCACACTCAAGAAGCAGAAACAACCAGTAATGATGCTCTCCCCCCTTTCTTATTCAGCCTGGAACCCCAACCTGTGGGGTAGGGTTGCCCACGGTGAGGTGGGTGTGGTGGTTTGATTAGGCATGGCCTTCATAAACTCCTGTGTCTGAATATTTGGCCATAGGAAGTAACACTTCCAGGTGTGGCCTTATTGGAGTAGGTATGGCCTTATTGGAGTAGGTGTGGCCTTATTAGAGGAGGCCTGGCCTTATTGGAGTAGGTGTGGCCTTATTGGAGGAGGTGTGACCTTGTTGTAGTAGGTCTGGCCTTATTGGAGGAAGTGCATCACGGTGAGCGTGGGCTTTGAGGTCTCCTATGCTCAAGCTATACCCAGAGTGACACAGAGTCTCCTTCTGCTGCCTGAAGATCAAGATAGAGACCTCTCAGCTCCTTCTCCAGGACTATGTCTGCCTGTATGACACCATGCTTCCTGCCATGATGATAATGGACTAAACCTCTATAACTGTAAGGCAGCCCCAATGGAATGTTTTCCTTTAGAAGAGTGGCAGCGGTCACGGTGTCTCTTCACAGCAGTGGAGACCCTAGCCCATCTCTATGAACATAATCTAGACTTTCCTTCAGAGACACACCCAGACATTGTCGTCTCTTCAAGGATTCTAGATCCCGTGAGGCTGACAACCTTTACTGAGCATCGTGTGGTGCCGTCGTCTTGACAGAAGAGGTAATAGAAGGCCTTGGAGCCTAAGCTATTCTCAGCCATGGACATTGCCCCAGGGTTTTATTGTACACATGGAAATATTCTGTGGGTGATTCAATCCCAGGAAATTATGACAGGAGACATGTGATATTTTATAATCTGTAGCTAGGACATGTTCTACAGTGCTGACTGTGGGAAGCAGAAACACCCAACTTCATGCAATTTCCCATAAATACAACTTAGTTGAGATAGTCAGATAAAAGTGTAGGGTATTCTTAGCCCTATCATATAGACACTGTCCCTGGAATTATTTCCTATCAACCACCTTTACATGTGTATAAATCTCAAGTTTCTATGGGCATAATGTGTCATCCACAAAGTCTTATAAGATTCATTTTTCTGAATGTAGTGAATTCATTTTTCATCTTTCTTCATCTGACTTGTGGCTTCTCCCTATGTGTCTCTCCCTCTCCCTCTCCCTCTCCCTCTCCCTCTCCCTCTCCCTCTCTCTCTCTCTCTCTCTCTCTCTCTCTCTCTCTCTCTCTCTCTCTCTCTTTCTCTCTCTCTCTCCATCATCAAGGGGCTGGAGATAGACATTATGTTAGGCAAGTGCTCTGCCACTGAGCTTCATGGCCCACTCTCTAGTGATCTTACTTTTTACGTTTTTACAGTTAACATTTATTTAGGTAAGGGCACACATAGGCCATTCAGCCTTGTGGAGGTCAGAGGATAGCTTGAGGGAATTTGTTATCTCCTTCCATCTTGTAGGTCCAGGATAGGAACCTTAGCTTGTCAGGCTTGGCAGCAAGGCCTGGACCAGGAGGCCACCTCACTGAGCCTTGTTACGTTTCTTTGAAAGATGCGTACTAGTTTTCATTTTTGTACGACTTGTTTTGAAAGATGGGTCTCAGGGTTTGCTTTAGTCTTAGTTTTGTTATAGCATTATTCTTGACTCTCTCTCTCTCTCTCTCTCTCTCTCTCTCTATATATATATATATATATATATATATATATATATATATATATACTAAATTTTCATTGAATACATGGATGCATGGTGCTTGAGCAACAGATAAATAAAACCATCCACCCATGGTCACCCTGTGCAGACACACACACACACACACCCTCCCTCTCTAAAGAAAAACCCAATCAGATACAGATTTTGTTTTCTGCTTGCTTTAAATTGACAAAAACTTGTCTAAAATTCATGTCCAGTCCAGATCTTCACAACATGACATTATTTTGCAGTAGCATCTCTGTAAAAATGTTTGGCCAAGTCTAAAGCAAGCCCGTGCTGGGCCCTGAGTGTCTTTCTAAGTGGAGAAAAGGGGAAGGGGAAGAGAGAAGCCAGAGCCAAGAAACACCAAGTATCTCAGAGACCATAAAAGCAAAGAAGAGGTTAAAAATTCTCCCCTAGATTCTTTGAGGAGGGGGGCATAACTTGGGGGCTGCCAGAGCTGGTGGGGGGAGGGTCACATCCTCACTCCTGATTCTGCCCCGGAACTGAAGTAGAATGGATTCTGTTGTCTTGAGGCATGTAGTTCCAGTAAACACATCGACGTGAGATTTGAACGTTTTCCAAGAACCCACCTTGTTGAACAAGGATGACCTATCTCCAGATGGACTTCACCCAAGGAGCCAAGTCAGGAGTAAATTGCCCCTGGCAGAGCAAGATAAAAGTGTGCCTAACTGAAACAGCAGAACTCCAAGGTCTCCCCCAGTGAGCTGGTCTCCAGTGCCAGGAAAAACAGCAAGGGGTTGGTGGGGAGAGGCGAGACGCTGGATGGAAAATGGAGAGCAGACAGGCCTGGAACGAAGTCTATGTCCCAGGACTCAAGATGAGGAGCATGGTGACGGGCTGAGCTCATGATGGCCTGATTCCACAGGCAGAGAGTTCTCTGCAGGACCCCAAGCTTGACTCTGATTGGCTTTGTTACTGAGGGTAAGACGTGAGGGGATAACTGGTTGGCAGGCCAGTTGAGGCATTGTGGGAATTCAAACCACACCTTGGTATGTCCCTTGCTGAGGGTCTGTCCCCCACCCCCCTGTTCTAGTTACTTGTAAATGAAACCTCACTGAAGGCCACAATTTAAGTTCTTCCAAAAAAAACCAAAGTCCCTAAGTCATGTAGCATTTAGGGAACCACCACCAAGGCTTCCATTCTGTCGGTTTTAAGTTCTGGGCAGCGTGAGTAAGACATTGAAGTGCCATGACCACAAAAACCTCACTAATTCACACTAATTATCTGGAGGGTCTTCTGACTGAATGGTGAGAAATTGGATCAAGAAAATATTTTTTTTTCAAAGAATCCAATTTTGCTTCCTTCAAGGACAGGCGTTACCCAGAAGTAGGCCAGCGTACAGTTTAGCGGTGGCCCTTCGAGAACGGAGATTAAGGACTAGATAAGAGTGGCTATAATTAGTCCAGTGTGTTTGTCTGGCAAAGGGTGCTCACTAATGCTTGAGGGTACTTGAACACCGTGTGGGCTCTTCAGGAACGTGTTTGCACAGCTAATTGGTTGAGTGTAGCCATGGATTCTGCGAACGTCTCACGTTCTTGGGCAATGTCACAGAAAAGAATGCACAGTCATGGGGTCTCACTGGGTTTGTAAGAGAAGACTCAGGTGGAGAACACTGTCCAGAGAGGACATTCTCCCTGCTGTCAGAGAGGCCCAGAGATAGGGGTTTGCTTCCTGTGTCCACTAAAGGCCACTCAGTGGCCTGCCCTGTAACGTGAATGAACCGTCAGTCACAGGCAACGCTTCCTCTTCGTGTTCCAGGATTCAACAAAATCTCCAGAGGCCAAGAGGTGTTTTCATTCATTCTCTACCTCGGATTTTAATCTCATGGTCAGCTGTATAATATATATATATTTCTGAATCTCCATTGCCCCTCCCCCACCTTCTCCTGACCCAAATGAGACTTAATGAGTTACTATGCCATTATTTTCCATAAAAAGCACATGCCACGTGTTTAACCGTTAAGAAACTACAGTGACCCCATCATTAGTAAAGAGATCTGTTCACCAGAGTATCAGCGACTTGGAAATTGTCACACTCGGAAGCTTAGCGAGGAGTGATCATCTCCTGAGTCTGAGAGAGCTGGTCTGAAGCTTTGCTTTCCGTCTCGCTAAGAGTGCTTTTGCCTCTAGTGTGACTCTCTCTGACCTTCAATCCCCGGCGTGCTAAGTGGGGTTGGGAAAAGTAAGGATTAAGAAGAGACATGTGGTGATTTTCAGAGGGCCTGGGATAGAAGTGCGCCACAGAGCCTTTAGGGTCAAGTCCGTGGTGTCTCTCAGGAGGGCAAGCACCTTCAATGCAGATGGGAAATCACAGCAGAAAACCTAGGGCAGAAGTGGGGTAGACCAACCAGTGCCACCCAGAAGTAAGGCCAAGTCAGACTTCACGTGGCAGGTCACCCGAAAGTGTAGGAGAGGGGCTGGAGAGATGGTTCAATAGTTATGAGCAGTGGCTGCTCTTCCAGACCAGGGTTCCATTCCCAGCATCCATGTGGTGGTAACAACCCTCTATAACTCCAGTTCCAGGAGATACAATGCTGTTCTCTGTTATCCGTGGAACCTAGGTACCACTGTGTGGTACACGGGCATGCATGCAACCAAAACATTTACAGACAAAAATAGTTGTATTTTTTTAAATGAAAACATTAGTGAAAAGTGAAAATAGAATATGGTTTTAAATGAGTTTAAATGTGTATACAGGTTCAAAAGGGTGTGGTCAGATGTAACACGTGAGACAGTTAGAGGGCAGCCTTGGGTCTCCATCCTTCCTCAGGCATGTTCAGCCTTGGTTTGAAACAGTGTCTCCTATTGGCCTGGAGCTCATTGAGCAACTTCAGAAATCTGCTCATCATCAACTTGCCATTGGAGCATCTCTGGGATTACAGGTGGGAGCATGCATGTCTGAGCACCACATCCAGCTTTTCTGGTGTGTTCTGGGGATCCAAGCTGAGGCCCTCATATTTGTGAGACAAGACTTTACAATCCAAGCCATCTCCCAGTCCTAAAATGCATCCTTTAGGTCATTATATCCCATGAATAGAGATCAAGATTTCTTGCAAGAAATCATTCTATATCCACTGATGTTGATGCAAGAGAAAAATCCAAGGGAGGTTGGGACGAAGGTGAGTGAACACCTATGGAGATGCAATCATGCATTGCAAGCCCATTGCAGGGTCTCATCAGCTTGCCTTCCTGTCACAGCACAACTGGAAAACGTGGTGTGGTAATGATCAAATGTGATTAGATGTCTATTATGATTGTTGTTGCTGTTATTGTTTATAGTGAATCCAGATTCCCTGGACTTTGTTTGCTTGTTGTCTTTCTTTCTTTCTTTCTTTCTTTCTTTCTTTCTTTCTTTCTTTCTTTCTTTCTTTCTTTCTTTCTTTCTTTCTTGTGTTGGAGTTTGCCTACTTGTAGGTCTGAGCACCACTTGCGTGTCTGCCGTCTTTAGAGGCCAGAAGACAGCAGTTCCTCTGGAAGCTTTCTTTGCAGTGCGCTGTCTCTACACATGGTTCTGGAATATTTTTAAGTCGTTTGTTTTTTTTATTATTTTTACTTATGTGTAGGTAGAATTGTGTGCGTGTGGGTGGGTGCTCATGAGCGCAAGCGCCTGTCATAGCCAGAGGCATCAGTCAGATCCCCTGGACCTGAGTGGCAGAGAGTTGTGAACCAACTACCCTGGATGATTGAAACTGAACTCCAGTTCTCTAGAAGAGCAATCGGTGCCTTAACCACTGAACATCTCTCCAGTCCCTGGAATAGTAAAAATGGGGGAAGGGGGGTATGTCTTAAAGGAGCTTCCTAGGTTTCTGTCACTGCTGCAAATGGTAGCCAACAGCATCTGATCCCACAGGCAGACAGTCCAGGCACAAGATCTTAGATGCAGGCTTCCAGGCACAAGACCTTAGACATTGGTCACAGGCTTCCAGTACATTTGACTTGCTTTTCTGATTGACATGTTGTAAATCACAGTTCCCCAGCCCAGTCCTAGGACTCAATTAATTTACTTGAATCACTTAATTAAGACTTCCTTATACTTCCTGCTTGAAAACATGTGGGAGAGAGGCACAGGGCAGGTTGGAGGAGGATCGTGGCTTCCCCTAACTCCCTCCTGGCATCTGTTCCCTGGGAACCTCTACATGGTCAACAATCTAACCCTCTCAGACCCCAATCGACTGGGGATTTCATGAGACCACATTTCACCAGTGGCGATGAGCTTGGCGGTGGGGTGGGGCAGCTGTAAAACCTCTCTGTTCAGAGCTTTTTTGGCTTCTCAGAGTAGCATTCCTTCCTCCAAGGCATGGACAGAATGAGTGTTCTGAAGACCCACACTTGATGAAGCTAAATCAGAGAACATCTCTATGGCCAACGCTAGCTAAGGCAGGAAGGTGGGAGGAGCATCTCAGGCCAGAAGCTGTGCTGGAAAGCATCTGCGTATGCACTGCATGTGAGTGTGCTATGAGGTCATGCCAGCACAGCGTGTGTGTGTGTGTGTGTGTGTGTGTGTGTGTGTGTGTGTTATAATTCTTATTTTGATAATTTTATTAATATTTGTCAAATATCAAAATTAAAAAGTAGGAGAGCGCGCGCCCGCGCGTGCGTGCGTGCGTGCGTGCGTGCGTGCGTGATCTGGTTAACAGGTCTATAGCAATGATCTCAATGGCTCACTTCTTGTTCTTAGCCTTTGGTTAAACTGTTTGTACCCAGAAAGTTTCTGGAATCCTCTCATCCTGTGACCTGCATCCAAAGCCAGCAAAATTCTACAGAGACAGACTCACAGTACCTATACACTTGGGCTTTTGAGAGTCCAGTGTGTGATGCATTGAGCACAGCTCAGTAACAGCCACAATCAATATCAACTCTAAGCAGTAGCTATGTTTATAGGCTAACACTGGAAGTCATCAAAAAATAATGTCCACGTTCCTAATAAATTTCACATAGAAATTTAAATGATATTAAACAAATCATACATGGAACCTCGCTGAGTCTCCATTTCCTATAGAAAAATGGAATGTTTTGAATAAATATTATATTTTTATTAGAAATGTCATATCTACATATACAATGCGTTTGGCCATATCTGCCTCTCCCACCAACCAACTCTCCGCAACATCTCCCCAACACCTCTCCCTCCCATCTTCACATCCCCCTTTTCTCTTATTTATTTAATTCAGGGTTGAACTCAAGCTACTCATATGTGTATGTGCTTAGGGTCATATACTGGAGCACTTTACCAATAGCTCCAGAAGGAGGGAATTTGATAAGGTCATGGTTTTTGATCATATCGATGGCAAATTTCTTAGTCAGGTATCTATGGCTGCAGGAAAGACAAAGACTAAAAGCAACATGAGGAGCAAGGGATACACTTATCTTACACACACGCATACGTACACATAAAGACAGTGGGTATTAAATAAGCAAATGTTATGCTTAAAATGGGAAGGAAGGAAGGAAGGAAGGAAGGAAGGAAGGAAGGAAGGAAGGAAGGAAGAAAGAAAGAAAGAAAGAAAGAAAGGAAGAAAGAAAGAGAGAAAGACCTAGTTGGTATTATGTATCTATAGTTGGGTTGATGTACTCTGCCATTTCATAACATGTTATTCCATCTTTTCCCTCTTCTCTCCACACCTTGATTCTACACACTATTCTGATTCCCTCATTTTCAATGGACTGTAGCTGAAGGAAGGTTCATTCAGCAGCTGGTGTCCCTCTATAATAACAAATCAGGGTTAACATTGAGCTACTTAGAATCTCGTGCTTACATTTACCCAGCAGACTTTTATCAAACAGGTTGGTTACTTCATAATAAATTAATCCACATTTCTTTCCCTATTACATCCTGCACTCTCAAACAGGAGACACGGGTTGTTCCTGAGCTTCCCTGGCTCCACCCTGGCTGGCAATAAGCTGGTCCTCTCTGTGAGTGACTGGTGACAGGATCAGGCCTCTGTCATTGTCACTGGGCTGTAACTTCAGCCCACTTTCAGACCTTCTTCACACTCTGGTCCTCAGAGGAGAAGAGGCTCGATCCCATCTCTTGGCTTCTCTGCTTTTGCTGAAATCACACATTGTATTTGCTGTCTCTGCCAGCCTCACCCTTGCCTTTGGCGGTCACCTAGGATCCCTGAGGCCTCCCTCTGCAGTAGCCCCAGTTCCTGTGGTGTCTTACTTTCCACGTGACCTTCTACCCTTCTCCTTTTACTGACTCTTGTTTTCTCGGTTTCCAGGAAAGAAATGGGGAAATGGATGTATAGTTTTGATCTCTCACATTTAAGCAGAATTCACTAATAAGAGCTCTACACCCTCAACCCTACATCTTTGTTCATGGAAGGATTGAGTAAACAGGCATTCCAATGACAGTCCCAGACAATAAACTGTGAAGTCAACCACAAGGAACAAGGTTACTTCTGAAAACAATAATCATTAAGTGTTTTTTAACACATGAAGTTAAGGGAGCTAGCTGGCTTAACAGGTGTATCGGTTAATAAATGTATCCTGCTGCTCACATGATCTTGTGTGACCTTTGTTCCTTGTTATGGGTTCACACCGGGCTGATTTGACTGACAGAGCAGTGAATGTGTATGCATGTTTCATCCATTCTATTTATTCTCCTGAACACCTCACTATCTCCATACAAATACATGTACATAGCCAGGTACTTGTGTATGTGAGAGTCTGTACTAGTGCCTTTGGAGGGACAGAACCACAATGGTGAATACATAATAAAACATTGTCTAGCACGGTGACTTGCAGGATAGCATCCAACAATAGGTACCTCCATGTTGGCAAATCTGAGAACCTGGAACTGCTCAGTCCTCAAGACCATTTGCCCTAGTAATCCCAAGCTGGTGGTAAAAGCCTGGGAGATGCCTGCAACCCTGTTTCCAAGTCCATAGATGAGGGACAAAGGAGCTGGGTTCCTCTCTTGAAAGGGCAACAGCAACAGAGCAGACACCCACATCAACAGGGTTAAAAGGCCGTCAGGCTAAAAGCATCACTTTCCATTGGACATCCTCAAATCAAGGCTGCCTTGAGAAGATGCCTTCTACTTTGGAGGAAGACCTCACCCCTGCCCTAATTCTTTCTGGAAATTACCTCACAGCTCTGCCCAGAATCTCGTCTCTTAGTTGAGTCCATGTCCAATCAATGGACAATCATGACCGCCCATCACAGTGTCTTAGTGCATTTTGCGTTTTTATTTATATCTGTGTTTTGCAAAAGGAAATGCCCAAACCCCACTTTTGTGAAAGCATGCTATGCTCTCCCACTGTTAGATGTAAGCTCAACACACACACACACACACACACACACACACACACACACACACACGCACAGAGTCTACTAGGGTCCCAATCTTTTTATGTGTGGCAATATGATGTTTCATACCTTACCACACCTGGTCAAATTGGTGTAGAAATACACCCAGTGTGTTGGTTGGGTTCATGAGGTCTCTTAATGGCAGCTGGATTCTTTAATATGTGTTTTGTTTTGGCCACAGAAGCTTCTGGGTGACACAGATGACTTCCAAGGGCCTATGGTGGGGCCTTCTTCTGAGCCCCTTCCCTTTCTGTGTGGCCTCTCTGTCTCCCTGGGACTAACACAACACTGAGCCCTTTTGGGCAGCTGTTTGAGTTCATTACCTTCTAGTCAGACCTCCCAAGGTCTAACTTCAGGGAAGTCTGGAGAAACTCTGCCTAGCTGAGCCATCGTGCTCATGGGAGATCAGTACTGGTGTGTTTTAATAGATGACTGATTTGGAACTTTTACTGGATTAGAAGTGAAGTGTCCATAGCACCCCACCCCCTAATCCGGGCATTCTGATAATGGTTTATTTTTTAGTTTTTAAAAATCGATTTATTGTTAAAAAGCTTACAATTAAGGAACATCATATAGCTAATTAATCTAACCTCACAAAGAAGCTCTTCCCAGGCCCAGGCTTACATCTCAGTGAATTTCTTCACAGTTGGAATATCTTAGACAAGGTGGCATTAACATCTCTAAGACGATGTGCTTTAAGTAAGGATCTCTTTCCTCCACTCTCGCTTTCCACACACATGCAAAATGCAAAATACAGAGATAAAATGAAAGTGATACATAGATATAGAAGACACATTTTAAATGCATTAAAAATAGGGAAACTTCCACTTTACTCTGTAGTGAAGAGAAAACTCTGCCTGCCCCAATTCCTCACCTGGCTCTCTCTTGACATATGAAAGGTCTGTAGGTGACCCAATTTCATTAGAAGGCTGTGTTGCAAGGATCCTTTAATAAAGAGACTGGGTCTGGCATAATAACCACCTAGCATTTTATTTACATATCTGAGCAGAATATTTGCTGGTGTGGACAGCAACCACAATCATTGAATGTTCCCACAAGGAAGCTCACTCTGGCAGATTCTGTTAGCGGACAGCTACAGGACACTTCCATTTAGCTTTAGAATGAGTGGAACCTGCAGACTCCATTGAGGGCCAGCAAGGGACAGATGAAGGGCCAGGGAGCTGGAAACATCCCTGGAAGGGACTGGGGACCACGGACAGCATCTTGCTTCTGCCTTCTCTCCACACTCATTCTCTTCGGGGCCCAGAAGCTAACCTTCTGGGCAACAACAGGACGGCGTGATACAGTCTTCAGATGTAATTTAATGAACTTTTCCTCAGAAGGCAAAAGTGATCTTTCTTTTTTAACCCCTGAGGAACTTACAAGGGCCTTCACAATAGAGTTTTCTCAGGAGCTGCCCATACAACACAGAATAATTCATTGAGGCTTATAAAATATGAAGTCTTAGCATTGCATCCCTGACTTAGACTAAGAGTGTGGTGTAAATAAATATTTAAGAAGACTATTTTTGTTAAATAAATTGTGGTATATCTATCCAACCGACAGATATGCAGCCGACAAAAAGGCAGCTCGAATTCTTCGATGGCATTGAATGTTTCAGTAAGTCAGCATTGCCAAATCTAACATTACGAACCCATGTTTAAAAACATAGTATTATTTTATCTGCACAAATATAATTAAATAATACTACTAAAATATTTTAAAGTGTTAAGCATTTGCATTTAGATTGTAGATTGTCAATCGAATTTACTTTCTACTTTTCTTCGTGCTTGATTTATTGCATAAATATATCCTCACTTTAGAATCAATAAATAAGAAAGAGGAAATACAGCTGGGTATGGTGGTACAGATCTTTAATCCCAGCACTCGGGTGGCAAAGGCAAGTGGATCTCAGAGAATTCAAAACCAGCCTGGTAAACATAGAGAGTTCCAGGATATTCAGGCTACAAAGAGAGATCCTATATCAGAACAAAGAAGAAAAGAAAGAAAGAAAGAAACAAAGAAAGAGAGAGAAAGAGAGAAAGAGAGAAAGAGAGAAAGAGAGAAAGAGAGAAAGAAAGAAAGAAAGAAAGAAAGAGAGAAGGAAAGAAAGAAAGAAAGAAAGAAAGAAAGAAAGAAAGAAAGAAAGAGAGAGAGAGAGGGGGGGAGAGGGAGGAAGGGAAGGAAGGAAAGAAAGAAAGAAAGAAAGAAAGAAAGAAAGAAAGAAAGAAAGAAAGAAAGAAAGAAAGAAAAGAAAGAAAAGAAAGAGAAGAAAAGAAAGAAAGAAAGAAAAGAAAGAAAGAGAAGAAAAGAAAGAAAGAGAAGAAAGAAAGAAAGAGAAGGAAAGAAAGAAAGAAAGAAAGAAAGGAAAGAAAGAAAGAAAGAAAGAAAGAAAGAAAGAAAGAAAGAAAGAAAGAAAGGAAAAGAAAGAGGGAAAGGAAGGAAGGAAGGGAGGGAGGAAAATGAAGAAAACAGAAAAGTTAGACTTTGAAATGTTAATATAGACATCATTAGCTTGAATGACTGTCAGTTATATTCAAACCACACAGTTAATAATTTTGACAGTTCATATCCAATCAACAAGAGCCCCACATCAAAATGTGAGCACTTTCCCTTTCATTTTCAAAGAGAAATTGACAGTAATGTCCATGGGAAATCCTTATGCAGACCCAAGATACTAGGTGTGTAAGTTATACAAAGACTTGCTAGGAATGAAGCTGCCTGTGTTGGCTCTGTGCTTGTAGTCCCTTCTGAACATGCCTGGCACCTCTGAGCTTCAGCTATCCAATCCACAGTGAGGTCAGCAAAAGTGCTCAGAGCACTCAGTGTTTGGGGCATTAATTCAGCCAATGTTCTCAGAGCATTCACCTGACACATCCCCAGCATATGATTGATAAATAACTATTGCTTTGGGATTGGTTCAGCGGCTAGAATACAAGTCTTTAGCTATTCACATAAAACCTCCGTTAAATAGAGTGTGCTAGAGTTATGTGCTTTAAAGAGGCCTCTTTGATCTGGGGTGTGTGTGTGTGTGTGTGTGTGTGTGTGTGTGTGTGTGTGTGTGAACAATACACAGAAGGCAACAATGTGTGTGACCAAGGCTGTAAAAACCATCAAAGAAAAGATGGAGTAGAAGGGAAAGCACCGGAGAGCACCGCTTCACTCGTTTTCAGGCTCTCTGAAGTAGATCTGCCCAGATCAATATTGTATTTTGAAAAATAAATGTCCAGATCCAAGGCAGATTTATACACGAAAGGCTCAGCCATGTTAATTGAAGGGTCTTTATTACCGGTTGTCCATTTCTGTTAGGGGCCATCTTTTAAACTAAGATGGCTGCCACTTAAATCAAGAATCAATTATGAATACTAATAAAACAACCCTGTCAACTCCCATTAGACCCCAGGCAGACCTTTTCTTCTCTATTAAGCAAGCAATTGCTAATCACTATTTTTATCAATATCTCAGAAACATGATCTGTAATTTACCTCCACTAAATGAATAATACCGATTGGTTCCTGACTCTAAGTTGAAAGGAATCTCCCATGGGGAGAAGTAGACACCATAGTCTGTCATTTCCTGTTTGCCAAGAGGAGGAAGCACACCAGTGGGAAAACAAACAAACATTATTATCCCAGGAATTTAATATGCAGGGGGGGAATACGCACTACTGAGTCAAAGAGGAAGCGATGGATCAAGGTGAAATTAAAGTGAGGTAAGAAATAAAAACAGACTCAGTTAAGAACACTGTCAACACTTAGTCAAGGAGTTTGACCGAACATTGGTCTAGAAGGGACATCCTATCTTTTCCCTGGCATGTTGGGGTACCAGATATCCTAAAGGAAAGTCTAGAAAGCAGACTCCACAGTGCACAGTGAGAAGCCAGACACAGAGAAATTTACATACACAGTACGATATGGTAAAACGCCATGTGTCAGTAAAATACATATAGCAGACAGTGGGAAATGAGATCAGATGAAGTCAATGGCTCAGCCTGGGGTGAATGTATGAGCCTGGAAACACCCCTCCACTCTGCTTCATGACTTCGGAAAGAAGGCAAGGGACAAAGACCTTAGCCAAGAATAACAAGTCCAGGTTGAAGTGGTGCTGTAGATGATGTGTTCCAGCCTTGTGCTCTTTCTGACAAGCCCTTCTCAACTGCTTGCCAAGGTTCTGTTTCCTGGGACAAGAGTGGGTGGTGTCTGAAGATGGCCCATGGCCATGCTGAAAGTTCTGAGCCCAGAAAAAGTCCTTTTGACCACTCAGCAGTATCTATGATTTTACTCTCTGGCATTCTGATACCTGAAGCTTGGGTAAGTGACATTCATTTGCTAGTTGACTGGTAGAACCCAACATGAACTTGGAAACAGAACAGGGTGTCTCTCTGCCTATAGAGGCTATGCTTTCTGCTATTATCTTAACATAAAATTCTTACCAGGAATCTGTAACCAAAGCTTTTACTACCCACGGGAGACCAGATGGAAAAGAAATCAGATATACGAAAGTGACACTTGTGAGTGGCCAAAGGGACCTTCTTCAATAAAGCAGCTGTACATATCCGAGAGCACCTGTGTTTCATGTGTTATCTAGCTTCTGACTGAAGTCCTGGATTCTCTGCCTGTAAGATGTGCCCTCAAGAGCTCAACATTGGAGCCTGTCTCATTGTTTTATTGTCTCTTACTAGGGTATTAATAGTTAAAATTAATAATTTCCATTTAAAGGGTTTCCTTATTTGTTATTAACTTTATTCCCAAACATTTCACTTCCTGACATGTTTAATATTGATGATGGGAGTTGATACTTCCAATTTTTTGAGCTAGTCATTTCATAACAACTTTGGCAACAGTAGATACTTTTGTCTTACTCCAGACCTTAGGGATAATTTCCTTGCGTGCCTGCACTGAGCCGATGCTGGTTTATGGATAGGAAAGTATATGCATTTGCTTGTAGTATATCTATAATCACAAGCTGTCCATCCTCCTCTAAATGTTTATTTATGTCTATCCATATCTAAGGAAGTGCGTCTGTCTTATAGATAAAGACAGACATCTGCATCTATTCCTCTGTTAGCAAGTAGTCTATGTGACAGATACATCAAAATGCACTTATCCATCTACCTCTCCTTTTTCACTTCTAATTAGCTGACCATGCTTCTGGTTTCCTTAAGAATTACTTTACACATCCTGAATTCTAGTTGGCCCTCCAGCTACCCTCTTTTGCTCCACCTTCCTGTCTTTTCCACCTCTCAATAGACAGCAGAGTCCTGTCTAGGTTGGAATTATTACAATGGAAGAGCACAGGCCGCTTTTGCTCATGTCTTGGTGTCAGCGTGTTTTCCCTTTTACATAAATCCACATGAGAGCAAGGACAGGGCCATGAGACTGGTGTAGGATGGATGTGCTACAAAATCGCTGAGTCATGTTCCAACATGCTTATACCATTCTACACACCCATCAGCAATGACTAAGAGTATCCGTTGAGTTTTATCTCATCAAACCTCAACTTTGTGTTTCCCCCAATGGCTTATAGTGCTGCTATTCCTCCCCATCTGTATTTGCTACGTATGCATCTTCAACGGTGAAGTGTTTACTCAATGTTTTGTACATTTAAAAATTGTTTGCATTTATTTTATCATATGTGTGTTTTGCCTGCATGCATGTATGTACACTGAGTGCATGTTTGGTGTCCACAGAGGTAAGACAGTGTTTCAGATCCCCTAGAACCAGAGCTACAGATGGTTGTGAGTCACTGTGTGGGTGCTGAGAACCAAACAAACGTGGGTCTTCTGCAAGAGCAGCAAGTCCTCTTAATGGTTGAGCCACCTCTCTAGTCCCAAAGGGGTTTGTTGTTGGTTTTGTTGCTGTTGTTGTTATTGTTGGTTGGTTGGTTTTTGTCTTTTTGTGCAATTTTATTGGCCTCTTAGTCTTTTAATTATTAGGTTTGTTAGTATTTTTAATAAGATGCATGCTCTCATTTTTTTTCAGCTTCCTTTCAGTATTTAAAGAGATGATCATTTTATGTGTGCCCTTTAGGTCTGTAAATAAAACCAATACCCTGATACCAAAATCCAATTCCATTCTTGGTGTAAATTTAACAACACATGCTCTGTCAAGATGTCCCCTCACCACTGTTTAAGTTAAGTAAGATTTGTTATGTTGGATCTCACCAAATGTATGTCAGTTGGTTAACGGTCTTAATCACTTGTCAACAAATGAATTATGCATTTCTGAAGATAATTAGGATGTTATAGTTCTTTTAATAATTGAGCAATTGAGGTAGTGATGGAGCTGTGCAAAACTGTGTTTAATGTTTTCTGGTCCTTGGAATAACAGGCTGTGCACAGGTAATACACATCACAAACCCAGGATACTTCAGAATCAGAAAAGGTGGTTTACCAAAAACCACAGGGTAATGGAGTAATAGGAAAGGGTCTTGAGGCCACCTGAAAGTTCTCCAGGGGAGCCAAACCTGGAACATGGGAGTTATAAATTAGATTAAGTAGCATTGGATCACAAGACATTAAAAGATGAATGATGGAGAAGACACTGATTAATTTCCAAAGTTGGTAAAGTTCAAATTCTATAGCACAGCTCCCCCACTCCTTCCCTGTGTGCTCCAAGAGGCTTCCACAGACCACAGTAGGGGGCAGAGAGAAACCTGAAGGGAAAGCTAATGGTCATTCTCTTAGCCAACACCAGCTTGCTCAAGCAAGAGTGAGGAGCTGTGTCAGACCTGCGCCTTCTCCAACTTGAAAGAAGACATTTGCCTTTCTGGTTGGTCTCCTTTTCCAAACCACTCAATCCTGCTGAAGAACAACCTACAAATTTCCAAGCAATATCCAAACTGCCAGGGTCATCCAAAAGTAGAAGTGCCAGCAACTGTCATAGACAAGGGGACTCTTTCAAGCCAGGCCACCTAAACATAATGTGTTTCCCAGGCTGGATTCTGGCATAGAAACACTGCAGTAGATACCAAGGGACTTTGAACTCAGCTTGTGCCTTATTTAGTAATTATGCATCAACTAGGAAAGTCTGATTATAGGGCATGTTGGAATGAATCCCTAAGCCATGCTCTTGTAAATCTGAAATGCCTGTAAAATGAAAAAAAAAACATTTTAACATTTTATAGGGAATGAAAGTTATTATTAATACATAATCGTAAAGAAATAAGCCACACATTCAAAGACAAATATGTTATGAAGAACGTGGAGTTGGATTTCAGTAGGAATGGTTAAAAAAATCCCATGTGTTCAGCTATTAGATATTAAGTATGCTGATTATTTATAACTGAAACAGTAACTCCCCACACTTCAGAATTGTAAATAGCAACCATGTATCCTAATGATTACCGCTCTTCTCATCTCCCATTGGCCTGAACCTACTGGAATATGCTAGGTGTTCCTTGCTTAGAATGTCTTCAATGACTGGGGCTGGAGTCATCCCAGGACCTCCATCACAAGTGACTGGACTAATTGATAACCAAGATCAAGACTTCATATCAAGTGGTCTTTAACAGTACCTGTATATACGGCTTTTACATTGACATATGGCTTCCCTTGTTGTTGGATTCTTGAATTAAGGGTCTCATCAGACAATGAGACTTATGCTACATGCCTTTTTATGGATGAGCTTCAGTTATCAGAATGAATCCTTCTTCATAACCGCTCATAGAATGCAAGAAGTAACTCGGCACAGCCTGTACTAAGGGGCAGAAGTCTATGTCTGGGTGTTGCGGGTGTCCATAAAATATTAACAGACATGTTATACATGCACTGAAGGAAACTCTGAGTCACTGAAACCACTCTTGTTCTCCTTTTTAGATTCCTTTGATTTTGATGTTACATAGGGACACTGGGTACCATGGGATCAGGGAAAGAACTTTCTAAAAATGATGCTCTGACATCTTAGATATGAACAGAAGTTAACACATGAAGGACTTAGAGGAAGAGGTCTTCTCCAGAATGTAGAAGCTGAAATCTCACTGTCTGATGTTTCAGGTTAGGAGGCAGGATTTATGAAAGATTAGTAGGTCTTGAAGGGTCTTCCCCTCATGACTGGGTTTGACATCCTTATTAAGGTTGTTTCATATCTGTTTTAGCCCTTCTTCCTTCTACCACATGAGGACAGAGTCTCTCCCCTCCAGAGAACCCAGACACAAGCTGTTATTAGAAGCAGAGAGCCACCTGTACCAGAACATAGAACTTGCCTGCCCCTTATCCTTGTGCTTCAACATTCAGAAGTGTGAGAAGTAAATTTCTATTATTTACAAATTCCTCTACCTCAGATTCTTTTCTGTAATCACACAAAACACACTAAGAAGGGTATAGCATGCTTTAAGAACAAGCTCCATGCAGGGATGCCCAGAGCATAA